>JAXDDW010000080.1:2217500-2256371 GCA_034670385.1 Hoplostethus mediterraneus
GTTTTTCTGTGTGTGTGTGTGTGTGTGTGTGTGTGTGTGTGTGTGTGGGTGGGTGGGTGGGTGTGGGTGTGGAGGGGTGTCAGCACCATGTGGTGGCCTCATGCCTTGACATTGGTACATGCATACACAGATTATGTATGCTTGTTTCTGTGCATGTGTGTGTGTGTGTGTGTGTGTGTGTGTGTGTATGGGCAAATGACCATATGTGCCACTGTCATGCCATCTGCTTGAACTGGGTTGACATGGGAGCAGAGGGTTTTGTGTACAAGGTGTGTGTGTGTGTGTGTGTGTGTGTGTGTGTGTGTGTGTATATCCACCATATTTGTGGATTCATGCTCACTAACTAGATTGATGTTGCAGTGGAGTCCACGTTCTCCTCTCAGATGATGATACAAGAGCTTTTTACCCTGATTGGCTTTGGTTGCGCTCGTGCGTGCTCCGTGTACTCGTGCCTGCATGGGACTGAATCCAAACTCACGCTGTGCTGTTGCATCTCTCTCTCTCTCTCTCTCTTTACCTTCATGCCAGCACTGTCTGAAAATGTAATAAAATGCTGCGTGGAGGATGGACTACACATCTGGAAAAAGGTGCTCTGAAGAACAGAACAGAACAGAACCGGCTCTGTGGTTAGCGCTGTCATCAGCAAGGATGGATCCTGGATCTGAATCTCCTCTCTGCGTGGAGTTGGCATGTTCTCTCCGTGTTCACGTGGGTTTCCTCCAGGTGCTCTGGTTTTCCTCCCACAGTCCCAAAGACATGCAGGTCAGGTGGATCGGAGACTCTCGATTGCCCATAGGTGGGAACGAGAGTGTGTTTGTGTGTGTACAGTATTTGTGTTAGCCCCGTGTGATGGACTGGCGACTTGTTTCCCTGCACAAATGATTGAGAATAGAAAAGACTAGAACCTTATTGTTCCCAGAAGATTGACACTTGACACTAAAGCAGCGTTGGGTAACAGCTCAGTACTGGCGGTAGAGAACTACTACCAGAAATCCTCGGTGCCTCTTTTGCACTTAAGTAACCTCACCGTTATCTCCCTACAGATTAAAACTATGGGATTAGCCGAGGGAGCTTCTCGCTTGACTGACTGCTCCCTCACTCCTGACCGAACAGGCAGCTTCTCCTGAATCGTTAGGAATACTATCCTCACTATCCTCATCTTGCTTTACAGCATTTGGCGCCGAGTTTCAAAATACTGCAGCTGCGTCTGCTGATCTGGGCTTAGATCTTACGCGATATCTGAGGTTTGCAGCGATGATTTAGGGATCTGACTGTCGATCTGTGGTTACTGGCAATTAGCTCCTTGAGAGGGAGATCAAAATCTGGCGAGAGAGAGAGAGAGAGAGAGAGAGAGAGAGAGAGAGAGAGAAGCCTTGGCAAACGGCGCTCGGAGGAACTCTGGGTGAACTTTCACCTCCAGCCGCTGCGGAGCGAAGTGCTCGGTGATGCTCGGGCCAGGAAGGAGATTTGGGGGGGGGAAAGGGCAACTTGCCTCAGATGAGCTCCTCTGTTGCACGTTGACCAACTAAAATGTGTCCGGCGGCCGACGTAAGTGCTTCACGTCGTTCGGTCTAACTAAACAACTTCAGGATGTATTCCCGTGTGCGCTGCTCAAAAAAACGAGATCCGTGTTTTTTGCACAAAGCTTTCTCTCGTCTCTCGTTCTCATCTCTCCATCTCCCCATCTGCTTCCCCATCTTCCTGTTTCTATTATAGATAATTAACATCATAACTGGGTTAGTCGTTTCTGGAAGAGGCGCGCAAGACCGCACAAAGAGTTTAATCACAGAGCTCCTTCCGCCCCCCCCCGCCCCCCCCCTCTCTCTCTCTTCTTTCTCGGAGTTGAGTCATCCCTATCCCTTGCCCCCGCAGATCCGAGCGAGGGGCCAGGGATTCCCCAGAAGGCCGATCCCCTGGAGCTGATCTGTTTATTGTTCATCGCCGAGAAGGCTCCGACTCCAGAGCGTCAGGGAATATAGGGAGTACATGACAGTATCTGCGCATCTGGGGGGGGAAAAAACGTAGCTCGGTTTCCAGGATAATGCGATATCCAACGGCGGCTGCCACATAGACAGAGAAGAGAGGGTTTTGGGGGTTTTTTTTTCTGCCCATATCAGAGGTTTTTGTTCTTTGGTGAACCCAACTGGGACTCAAAAGAGAAGAAGAAGAAGAGAGAGAGGAGGAGGAGAGATGGCGTCTACTTGCGGTGAGATGCACGACAGCCACGAGATGGAAACCGTTTGTGAGTATCTGTAGTATGGTTGTCTTTTGTGTCTGTGGGAGAGCCGGGCCGCTGAGCTGAGCTGAGCTGAGCTGAGCCTGCCTGGCTGGATGGACGACTGGTTTTCATTAAGGCCAATCAAGTCGAGGCATGATGTATCCTCTTCAGATGGGGGAGATGCGGGAAATGGATGCACAGAACACTTCTTCTTCTTCTTCTTTCTTTTGTTTTATTGCAAACCTCATTGTTTAGCTGAAGTGACGCTGCTTAGCGGGGGGGGGGGGGGTTGCTGTTGTTGCACTTCCTCTTTGAAATCCTCGTTTCATGTGTCGGGGTGAAAAAAGCAACGTGTTCTCAGTCGACTGGATTTTGAGGAAAACAACGCCTTTATGTAATAAGCGCGTTTGTTTGAGCATATTGAAGGCATTCTTCTCTCTCTCTCTCTCTCTCTCTCTCTGTCTCTCTCTCTCTGTCTCTCTCTCTAAGTCCTTGGTGCTAGCATCAGGATTAAGTAGTCCAGATGGGAAAGCTTTGGTGGCTTACGACAGAGGGAAAGACACCCTAGGCAAATGGTTCCCCCCGTAAACAAACGCTCAGACCACAAATTCTGGACAGTTTATCTCCTTTGCAGTCATCGCGAAGCCCCCCCCAGTACACGGTTCCTCCTCTGTGCAGTACAGCCGATGAAACAGCAAACACATGGCTCTGAGTTATTGTAACCTTGAGGCGAAATGAGCAAGCTGGGGTCTGAGGAACACAATTAGAGGGATGGAGCGTTTTAGTGTCGAGACATGAAATAGCTCAAATTATATCCGTGCATTACGGACATGCTGTGGGGTTGTTTTTTTTTATGTCCCCTTTCCAGTGATTTCGCCTCTTTTCCAACATATGGGGAGGTGAGTAGAGGACGCCGCTTGAGAGTATTGAGAAAAAAAACTCATCTTTTACTAATCACACATGCTGTCTCCATCTGGGCCACGGGGGAGCAGAGCGAACCGCCGCAGAAAAAAAACAAAACACAACAGGAAGTCTCCAGCAGACACAAGTCTTCCCTGCAGATAGCGAGGCCAGGCCAGATGTTCTTCTTTCCCTCTCTCCCTCCTCCTCCTCCAGATCCTCTTCCCCTCCTCCTCACCCCCCCCCCTCACCTCCTCCTCGCTCTTCTTCTCCTTCCCAAATCCTGTTACTCCTATTTCGCACTTTGCCTCCTCCTAATTTACTTTTTTATCGCACTTCCCTTAACCTGCCTCGTTTACTTCTGCTTCAGTGTTTTCCTACATTTCCCAGAATGCCTTTTGACAAACAAGAAGGCTTTCTTCTTTGATGTTTTAGATTGTTGAAAACGTTTCTCCTATTAAACTGCGCTGGAAATATCTGTTTTGGGGTGGATTTTCCCTTTAGCTGCCCTCTCCTTCACCCCTCCTCCTCCTCCTCCTCCTCCTCCTCCTCCTCCTCCTCCTCCTCTGCCCTTTCCTCTCCTCTCCCTCTCTCTGGGAGGATGTGTCATTGAGTCAGTCAGTCCGCTGAGTCATCGAGGTGACTCTTTTAATCAGCTCCATATGTGCTCTGCCCTGATTGGGTGGCCTCCAACAATCAGCCCTGACCTCTGGTCCAATCACGGGGACTCCCCACCGGGGCCTCGCGGCGTGCCAGTCTCCGCCGCGCATTAGTCTCCGGTTACCTATCTGGCTCACATGACTCCACGCAAAACCCGGAGAGCGTTTGAACCAAAATGGCCCCCCCGATGTTCCAGTGGAAAACAACACAACAATCATGAAACACAAACAAAAAGCTCTTTGCTCGAGCCGCCTGGCCAGCGCCTCGGTCATTTGATATCGGCAAAACGAGTTTGTTGGTTTCGACTGGATATCATAGTTCGAAACCAAAACGCGGACGGGAATTATGGGATGTCCTCACCCTTATAGTGCTCTTTTCCGACTTTCCTTGAAATCTATTGGTGAAGAAGTGCTTGACCCGTTGCTATGAGCGGTGGTCAAACAGCTGTAAACAGAGACTTATTTTGAAATGAGTCGGGATGAAAATAAGCCATCACACACACACACACACACACACACACACACACACACACACACATACCCATTTTGTGCTTGTGGTGTCCCCTGTCACACACAGTTAATCACCGGAGCTTGGATTCTAATTGGCTAATTGACTGTCTTATCTCGGAGCATTTAGCTGTGGAGTCTCTCAACAGGCCTTGTAACACAACACGCCTCTACTGCACATCAGACTTCTCCTTTCTGGTTCCCACGAGAAAGACATGGCAACTTCAGACACTGGTGGGTGATGATTTTTTATTCTGAGAGCATTATTTACTGTTTAGCAGGATCTATCCTTGTTAAAATAAGATATGGCAGGGATTTGTACGTATGTTGCCCAGGAGAAAACAGGTGACCTATTTTGGGTCCTGCTCTGAAGAACTCAGGCTGTTGCTGTATTATAAAGTAAAAGATCATTGCAGAAATCAATCAGATATTATTGAAATCATTGCAGATGCCAAAAACCCCTGCAAGCTGATACAATAATAACAAGCTAGTCTTGCCAGTATCCACAGAAAACATAGATCCCGGTGACAGCTGAAACCGAGACGGGAGATCTTTCATTCTAGGACTGGAACGTCTCTTACCTCGCTGATCGATTCATGCCGAGACTCACCCCCGTAGCCCCGTGACCCTTTTAGGGTTGTGAAATGCTTTATTGCCTAGCTAGCCTACACACAGTGCGCACGAGAAATCTATATCTCCCACGTCTCACAGAGTACGGTGACCCCCTAGACGCTGATCTGGGATCAATTTTTGCAACCCGAACCTCGGAAGCTAATCCCTCTGAAAACACACTGACCAGATCGCTTAGATTGATCTAAGAGTTGAATCTGATCCTGGTGCAGGCTTTTTCGGATGGCAGTGCCTGGACACACACACACACACACACACACACACACGCACACACGCACACATGCAAACCACAGCCGAGCGTTAGCTTCGGCTCCAGCTTTGACAGGAAGGAAGCGTTTGTGCTGAATGTTATAAAAACCTCTCTGGGGCCTTCAGTCAGCGTGCTGATGGAAACAGTCGAGCCATATAGGCAAAAAAGAACAAATTAATTGCTCTTTCTTTCCATTCGCTAGGGATCACATCCATTACTGCCGCCATCATTTTCTAATCTTGGAAGCTGGTCTGACAAAGCATCTATTGCTGTTTCTACCACATTAGCTTCTTGTGTTCGGTGGGTTGGCTTATTGTGAGTGTGACTTTGTTGTGGTCCGATGAGGACTCGGGAAGTACGTCAGAGCGAAACACACACACACATCCAGAGAAACATTTGGGTTTCAGGACCACATTCGTCCCTGTGTTGCACCCAGTATTGATGTTTTGATTTTGATATTTTGAGTTGATATTTTATTGTATTTTCTTAATGTGGTGTTGCTGCCGTGTGTGTGTGTGTGTGTGTGTGTGTGTGTGTGTGTGAATATGGAGGAAGCGGTACGTGTAACGCCACGACGGCAACCCAGCCGTCGTCTCCCAGAGAGATGCTTTCGCTTGTGACTATTATGGGATGGCTGTCTGTCCATTAGAGATGTTCTCTTTTAGTCACGGCTTTAGTCACGAGTCAGCCGCAGCTCTGACGGATGGAGGTGTGTGTGTGTGTGTGTGTGTGTGTGAGAGAGAGGGAAAAGAAGGGAAACCCCTGGGGAACATGGAATGAAGGGGAGGGATGACCAATTGTTTTCAGTGCACGCACACACACACACACACACACACACACACACACACACACCAGTACTCTCCTCTCTGTGCTGTGCAGAAACAAAGCAGTGGGAGGGAGAGCGAGCAGATGGACACTAGGACAGGCTAGTAAAGGATTTTGCCTCTTGTCTTGTGCAAACACACGTGCACACACAGCATGAAAAGAACTGCCTTTAGTCTTTATTGCCACTGCCTTTCAGTTTGAAAGTGTAACACACACACACACACACACACACACACACACACACACACCCTGCGCTCCTTTTCGTCTTGTGGGTTCGCTTAGTTGCACATGGCTTGAGATAGCCTGCTCTATCCACAATCCTCCCCATTCACTTTCTTTGAATGAGGGGTGTGGCCGCTGGGTGCCTGCGAGCCACTGGGAGGGGAGGGGAGGCCGATCACATGACGGTGCTGTGGGCGTGGCCAAGGGAGCAGCAGTACAGCCTCACCAGCTGGAGCTGTGATTGAGAGAGGAAGAGAGGAAGAGAGAAGGAAAGGAAAGGGTTGGGTGAGTTGTCTATTTCACGTTCGGTGTGTGTGTGTGTGTGTGTGTGTGTGTGAGCGCTTTCTCCTTGCAGCGAGAAGATAGCTGTGAATGATTTCAGAGGAGAGAGGGGAGAATAAGGGGGAGGGAGGGAGAGAGAGAGAGAGAAGGGGAGAGATGGATTGGTGCTCTGTGGCTGTGTTTGGCGCGTGTCAAAGTTTGCCAGGTGTCGTGTGTGTGTGTGTGTGTGTGTGTGTGTGTGTGTGTGAACGAGAAGTTTTCGGGAGGTGGAGAGTGTGTTTCTGGCAGGAGCTCAGCAGAAAACTTCTCGTCGCCGTGCAGACCTTGTACTTTTACTTTTTTTTTTCTTCAGCCTTCCCCTTTTACTCTGTCTCCAGTTCCATTGTTCAACTGTCTGGGAGAGTTTGGGGGTCGACTCTCCCCCTCGTCCCCCCCCCTCCCTGCACACTACACACACACACACACACACACACACACTCTTCCTCCCTCCTTCTTCTCTCCTCTTCCTCCTCCTCCCCCCCCCCATTGTGTCTTCAGCTCGGCAGCATGCATGGATAATCAGTATCTTTATAATGGGGGAGGGTGTTGACCAATCAGGGCAGCCCTAATGACTCCGTTGGGTCTGGTCACGGTTTCTCCTCTCAGCCTCACCTACTGTCACATCCGGCTGACTTTGATCCAGTGCAGTGGATTAGCCAGGCGCTGATAGAGCCAAGCTATTTTGACACGATTTCATTTTGACAATCCCCCTGCGTCTTGCTCTGCTCTGTTGCCAAGTTCAAGGAGAGTTGAAGGACCAGGTCATATTTTTTTTTTTTTCTTCTCTTGCTTTCCGGTGGGAAGAAAATGTTAATTCTCACTTCATTTCAGCCGGTCAGTCGCTTGATTTTTAATCTCGCGCCCTTGAGGCCAACATGGCTTTTGAAATATCGGCCATCCTCCATGTTTTCAGTGGTCACATGGTCTCCATTTTTTACCCAGAATTCAGTGGGTTGATTTTTAAATGGTTGCCTCATTGGATGTTGCAACCAGAAACCCCAGGCAGTAGTATTCACTAAAGCAACATAAAAAAATGAATCATCGCACAACAGTAGCGTTGTGCCTTCTGCTCCATTTGCAGTCTAGTCGCGTCATATCGTCGACGTCAGATGTCCTTGCCTCGGGGCGGCCTACCACACACTGTATCTTCATATTTGGCAAGAACAAACGTAGCGCTTGAGCTTGCACCTGAACGCAGCAGTCAACATAATGACACACACAGGGTTTGTCTGGCTTTGCTGCACTCAAGTCGACGGCATCACAATAGTAGCCAAACATTATAGGACAATAAAACCATGCAGTTGGATTTCTTTCCCACAGTAGCCAGCGCGCTGTGTCGGTGTGCTGGAGCCCTGTGGTCTACCGCTGAATACTTTAGAGTACTGCAAATTCTTAATACTGCGGCGTATCTGATTTTCATTAGGCGTCATTATTCACAACAGGATAGTAATTGTTTTCATGTTGCTAATCAGATTAGCTCGCTGCTAATTAGCAATGACCACAGATAAACACTTTATCATGAGTGTTAGAGACCAGCTACACATGATAACCGCTAGAAATAGTGACTCCATGAAGTTCGGATGTCTAATTGAAAGTCTATCTACTTATAATTATATAGCTGCTCCTCTCTATTGTATTAGTTTGAAAAGGTTTTGTGTTGCAGACGGATCTAGGTTAGGATTTCAATTTGGCCTCCGACTATCTTTTTTTTGGGCAACAGGAAGACAGGAAGGATTGAGGGGGAGCGGCACGGGGATGACACACGGCAAAGGTCCAGCATCAAATCCGGGTCGCCGTGGTTACGTGGGTTGCGCCCGATCTGTTAACAAGAAACGATCCACTCCTAAAACAGAATTCAGGTTATTCCTGTGATCTCTGAGCAGTTCGGTGTAGAGTTGGCCCATATCGTTTTTATCTAAAGCATTGATCTGTAACTGAACCTGATCAGGTGGTTACCCTGAAGCAGCACAGCTGTGAGGTGGCGAACCGTCGACATGTTTTACCACAAATGAACAAGTTCATTCTTCCCTCAACTCCCTCGATTGCTGTACCTATGTGTACAGAATATCACACATTGAATGTGCACTTGGATCCATCTACTTCCTGTTCCTGTTCCATCAGCACATCAAGTGTACTTTGTACTTCTTTGTTTCCTATCCAGTAGGAGATGATAGGCCGGTATCCTAACACTTCCTCTAAACGATAGTAGGTACGCAAGGAGTATACATTTAATAATATGTGCAAACAAGAGCTCACCCTCAACCCTCAAATCATCTCTTGTTCTGTATATACGTATATAGCTGTAGCTGCCCACATCGGGAGGTTGTTTACTCTTCTAAATGTACGCTGCAGAAGGGTGGAGGATGGAGGGGAGGAAGGCAGACGTGTCATTTCCTGTCAGAGGTGACAAGTTGTTGTGAGCCTGCCAACATGGCTGGGGGGGGGAGAGGGGGGAGGGGGGGTGAGGCCCATCACAGTGTTTTTGACTGTGGGAGGCTAATGGGATACTGCGGAATTGGACCTCTGCCATGCGCTTCACAGAGAACACGCAGTTTATTTACATTGGAGTCCATTCTGCTGTTGAAGACGCCGTAGGGCTCATACATGTTGGTGGTCGGCTACAGTGCGAATACATGGAACACATTTCGATCATTAGCAAAGATGTTTATTTTATTCTGACACCTGATCTACTGAAGAGCGATATGAGCAATAGTTTGATTAATGTCCAAACATCTGCAAGCCTTTTCCCTCTCTCCTTTAAACCAGCCGTTAAGGCCTCTGAACGAAGACTGATTTGACGTCCGTGGCTTCTTGCCAAACACCAAAATGTGTGAAAAGCAAAATGGCGAAAACTAATAAAGCGGCCTAATTGGAGATGCCTTTTTTATTCGCGAACCGTCCTCGAACGCCTCGCAGTAGAACTTCTCATTTCCTCTCATTAAGCGCCGCAGCGCTCACGCAGCGGGGCGTTGCAGTATTCAAACCGGCCGACTCCTTTCCCACTTCATACTTGGCGGTCGCGTGATTTACAGTTTCATAGGCTCTGTTTGTCCATCGTCCTATACCAGTTCCCCATACTGCAGCTGCGGATGGGCCTGTGGCTGGACCCTCCTAGTCCTTCCTTCCATGTTTCTCAGAAATGCTTGGGCTTTGAGTTACGCATCGCGGTCGCTTGGCCTACAGTGCTGCAGTGCTCTCACAACGGTACCCGGCACCACAACAATGCCTCCGCGGTCGTCGCGTCGTTTCCCCCCCTCTCCTTCGCTGTCTCTCAATATCTCAACGTCTTTTTTTTTTGGATCCTTCTATCCTCCCTCGCTGACGCTCTCTGCAGCTCTCTCTCTCTCTCTCTCTTTCCGTCGCTCTCTCCTCACTTTGTCACTGTCTTTTTTTTTTTTTTTTTGAGGTGTACCGGGACCGGTCATTATCTGCGCTACCAGAAGTTTCCGTGTGGAAGGCTGTATTTCAACACCGCGCAACACCATCTGCTTTTGCGCCGCGTTAGGCCAGGGGTCGCATTCTCAGAGGGGTTCGGCGCGAGTGACACGACTGAAAGATGGAGTGGGCCAGTAGCATTCTTCATCCTTCTGAAGTGCTGCTGCGTGTGTGTGTGTGTGTTTGCTCGTCAGCCGTACCCATCATCGACCTCACCAACCTCATCGTCTTACATATAGAGTTGTTACGATGGAGACGCACGTCGGGGATTTTAATCGGCGAGTTCCATTTTGGTTTCAGAGTGCGGATGGGAGAGTGAGAGGGATTTCCTCTTGGATGTACATGACAGCTCAGCGAGAAGATCCTCTAGCTGCCCAGCTCCCCTCCATCGACCTCTGTCACTCCGTCACTACCTACTGTAAACACACCGGCGCTTTATCTCCCTTACCCAGAGCCGGGGGGTGTAGCATGAAGTCAATGGCCAGTGCAAAACATGCATGCACGTGATACTAGTACAATCTGGGTTGGCTCGATCAAGTATGCACAGGCTAGACCACAATAGGAAGCAAGAACTGGGGAAATGCATGCATAGTATAGAGATGTGGCCGATATCTCACTTTGGAATGAAACTCGACCTTATGGCGCTGTGTACTGCAGCGGGCCACGACGGCTGTTGGGATCCGTGTCCCCAGTGCATTGTGGGTTTATCTCGTTTGTGTGTTCTCCGACAGATTGCGTCTTATTGGCACAGTTGGACGTAAGGGACTCCCTCCCAGGAGAACTAAGCTCTTAATGTCAGAGTAAAATAGGATTGTAAAGAGTAGTAATATGTTTTAACAAGCCTGCGTCCCGATGGTGAGACGGCAGGTTTCTCGTTTTGGGGTGAAAAAGCTCCTACTTTTTTTACCTGCGGCCATAAAAAACGCTCCGTAAAGTTTTAGAGTGTATTAAATTGTGCACATGCTCTTCCTGTATTCGTTAGTGGAATGTGACACTTATGGCTGTCAGTCAACTTCTACTTGCTTCTGGACTCTCCATCTATCTCCTTCAGACAGCAGCAGGCATAAAACTTAACGATCTCTTCCTCCTCGGAGGGAGCCGGGCCAAAGTGGAAATGCCATATCCTGTGTAAAAACAGGAGAGGGAAAGATGGTGTAGAGGCAGAGGCCGCACATGCACACAGAAGAGGGGGAAACTATAGCCCAAAGTCTGTAGCTTGGCTGGACCAGGACTGGGATTCAGGGTTTTCACCTCATGGGGGTGGGGGGGGGGGGAGAAGCAGACGGGGTTTAAGAGTTGTCAGTAATGGTGTGTGACGGGAAGAGCGGACGTGATGCCTCCTTTTTCCCACAGCTGTACCCCCCAGGGAGGGACTGGACGGCTTTGGCATACTTTATGCTTCGACAGGCTAAAAGGCGGACATGGAAAGAAACCGTGAAAAACTTCCCTCAAGAAGAAGCGGCAAGACATTACTCAAGTAAACATCTAACCCCACTAAAAAGTACTTAATTACTTTTAAACACTCGTCATTAATATTGTGGGTATCCCAGTAAAACGGTACACCATTGTATTATCAACCGCTGGGGGTGTAGGCCTACTTTGTGGTAAAAGGCTTGACTACAAGGTGCTGAGCGTTTTCTCTCCTTACATCGTTTAAAAGGTCGATCTCGATGCGATTGCTGATTTTCAATGGAATTATTGTGACTTCTAATAATAATCAATCGTCATCGGCTGCTACAATATTCTGGGCATCTGTTGTAATGCGTCTCTGCGATACTGAAGTTCCTCTGCTCTGTACCTGCTGAGGAGAATGAGGATAAAGTGGAAATCATTACAGAGCATATAATACCCCGTAGGACTATGAGGGCTAAATGTGTAAGATGTCTGAACGAGGCTTGTCTAGAACCCCCCCCCCCCCCCACCCTGCCGCACCATACACCAGTTTTCTTATGCACAGCGTCAGTCATCAACCGCACGGTTCAGACAAGCTCGGCCCACCAGGACTAATTACACGTTGCGCACGCCATGAATCACTTCGCCGATATCTTCCCGTCTCTGTCTCTCTCTCTCTCTCTCTCTCTCTCTCTCACCCCTCTTGTTTTCTTTTCCTTCTCTGCAGGGGGAATTTACCACTCTTGGTACTGTCAGGGTCTTCTGGGCCGAGCTAGAGCCGCGACACACGAGAACCCCCCCCCACCCGTTTTAGTCATGTTAACGCAAAGCAGGGATATAAAGCGGTTGCTGAAATGGAAGGATACAGCATTTCTTTGGTTTTAGGGGCAGCTCTCATCTCAAACAATAAGGGCTTTGTTTAAATTTCATACTGACTGTGCAGTTGCGTGTGAAGTCGGGGGGGGGGGGGAAGGGATACCCCGTTACAGTCCACCGGCAAATTGCATCTGACTGGGATGTGGGAGGGATACCGGAAAGGACATTCCACGGAGGGTTTGGATAGATGGCGGGCGCAGAGCAGTTTAAGGAAAGAAAACAAAAGTGGGTTTAACGTCTCAGAAACCGATAACCACGATACTGTCTGCTAGCGTATTTACAAGTTCCATGCGTTTTGGGATATTAACGTTTCCACGAAGGGTTGAGGTGAAACAAGAAAAAACATCTGAATGCTTTTTTCTTCTCTCTTGGTCTGCTGACAGTAGCGATGTGGACGTTCTCAAGTCAAGTCAAGAGTTTTATTTGTCACATACATATACATGCAGTGAAATGCAAAGTGGCAATGCTCACGGGAATGTGCAAAAGGGCTTATTACAAAATATTTAACATTAAAAAAACCAGCACAATATTTACAGTGCAAGAAATATAAAAAATACAATAATTACAGTAGAGCTCTTATATAAAACAACACACAATATGTACAATAAGAGCACTTAATACAATAAGTATTACAATAAGAGCACTTTTCTGAGATAGTGCCTAAAGATGGAGAACCGTCCCAGTTACAGATTGCAGGAATAGGATTAGGATCTGTAAAAGGACTGCCTCGTCTACATTTCTCTAAATTTGTCAAATGCTGATGCAAACGTTGTGGTTTTGTCTGCTGCCAGGCCTTCACTGACAAACAGGAAACTGAAGGTCTACCACGGTGCATACGAGACACAGAATACCGGTACCTTTTGAGAGAACACCTCTACTCTGGTCTTTAAGTCCTTATGGGTTAATGTGACTCGTCCCATAATGCATCACCACTCAAACCACATGGTTAGTCGGAGGGATGCAAAATGGAGGGCAACGTGGGCGGTGAGGTGGTAGGATTATTGACACACTGTAGTCTCAGTTATGATGCCTTCTCTACTCCTGAAGCCTACCTACTCCTGACCATGGACAACCAGGGTGGTGTCCTCTTTAGACATATAAGATATAGGTCAGAAATGAAACTGACCTCCAGTCAGCAATGTATTTTAATTTGAAGACCGAAGGTCTAGAGGCATCTGCTAGATGGGATCTATCCATTCGTGCAGAGAGAGCCTGAAAAACAACCTCTGACATCAGCTCATCCAAGTCCTCCTTTTTCATGTTCCGTTGTATTTATTGGAATCGAACTTCACTCATACGGTTGTTTTGAGATGTAGTGAAGCTGTTTTGATTGGTGAGTTTGTATTGGTCAAGTAAGGTGAGAGGCGAGCCAAATATTCTGATGTTTTCTCATTGGGTGGGGGGGCAAATTTGAGGTTCAGTGAGGCACCTGCGTAGTCCTCTCCACAGGTCAGATTCCCTTGAGTTTTCATTTGAATGGACTTTGCGCATTCCGCCGGCCTGCTGGCTCAGACCAGGTTCTTCTTGGCTCGCAGTTTTTAAAAAACGCTGCCTTTTCAGAGGAATTTTCACAAGTCTGCAACGCGGCTCTGTGTTGATATATCAGTCGGGTCTGGTCGGAGCCCAGAACAGTTTGGTTTCAGCTGCTGGCGGACGTTGAATCGCGATATGAGTCATCCGTCCCTGTTCGTTTTGTAATGAGGTTACTCGTCCAGAAATGTAGCGTAGCCGTGGCAAAAGGTTATTAACGGTTCCCTCGCAACGCTTGAATGCACATCTGACTCATAAAGAGAGACACTTTCGGGGGCTGTTTTGGTTGCAAATGCCAACGCTTTCACTCGTGTACACGGGGCACATAAATAACCATGTGCAAAAGGCAGCTGAAGAGGATTGCAGATGGCCAGCTCATGCATGGCTTGGAGAATGAAGTGGATATCGTCGGCGGTTACCGCTGGTGAAAGTGAAAATGGCAGTTGTGTTCAGTTGGGCCGTGTGAAAAAGGAACCGAATATACAGGCGAGCGCGGTGGTTTTTCAGGCTGGGTACGTGTGGGTAACATGACGATAACGGCCTGCCCCTTTTGTCTTTCTCTTTTTCGCTTTTTGCACGCTGCTGCAAATCTGGTCACGCGTGTCTGTGTACGTGAATGCCTGTTTCTAGGCCCGCATGCATGTTTCTTTCTGTGTCACTGCCAGTGTGTGTGTGTGTGAGTGTATGTCTATTCTTAGAGAGCCAGGAGGATGGCCCAGGGCCTGGCATGGTCCTGGTACCCCGGGAGGCAATTTGGCCACAGTGTCATTAGAGCTAGAGTCTGTCGTTCAAGGAGGCAAAAGGGTCCGCTATGAAAAAAAAGAGTTGAGTGGAAGGTCAGCCAAGTGATGCTTTGTGACACACACACATATACATATACGCTACACTCACAGGCTACCAGCAAATGGATCCAGACGCCTCGGTAGCGCTCTATCACTTCCCAGTCTTTTGTACTCGGGGGTTTCTTGAGGACAAGCGGTGCGGCACTAAATCAGCCGTAGCACACAGCGATGCGGTATTCACAGAAGGTTCGCGTTACAACACTGATTCACTACTGTGTGCTTAGCATTACCGTTGTAATGATGAATTAATGTCCTAGCATGAAGGGAAATTGCCTCTTTGGTTGGGGGAATCACTGCAAAAACAAAACCCAATACTCTGAACATTTACTGAATGATGGTGGGCACGGAGGGGGGGGGGGGATGGATTCGGTAAATTTTCCCAGGAAGGTTTCGAGCCATAGATTTGTATCAGGAGGAGTTTTAGCCAAAGCCGCATGTGGTGTCACGGCCGCGATCCATCCATTATCATCAGGTTTGTCTGGGAAACGAAGGTCCTATAGAGACCGCTGAAGGCGTGGTCCGCCTCTTCCTCGCCCTCCTAAATCGTCTGGCTCCGTGGAGAAGAAAAGCTTCAGCTCGGTAGATATTTGAGATCGTTCAGCCGGGGGAGTACGGCGTCCGGAGGTGTGCGCGTGTGTGCCGGAGGGCGATGATGTGGCGTCTTCAGCACATTCACGCACGCGCAGTGGGCGATGAATGACATTTTTCTTAAGAGGTTGCATTGAATCATTTGTGCTAAAAAGAAAGATGCCGTCACCTTTCTTCCCCCGCCCCCTTCCCTCCTCTCCAGTTTGCATGTGTGTTTACGTCTGTGTCTGCGGTAGGTAGGTCGTTGGTAGGCAGGTCGTTACTGGAGACGGGTCCCGGGTTATGCTCTGAAATTACAGCTCCCGCGGTGGTGAGGACGGCTGCGCCCCCGCGGTTATTAGCAGCACTTTCCCCCCCAGGACAAAGTCTCACACAGAGCCTGGAGGATGGCCTGCTCTCTTGAGGAAAGTCTGCGCTTCATAGACGTAGTAAAACTAGAAAAATGATACTTCTAGCTAAGACATAAAAAAAAAAGGATCACATGCAAACTTGCGGATAGGAAATGTTTACACGAGGGCAAAGGTTTCACTTGCTTGTCTACTTCATTTATGTTCATAACTCCAGTAGCAAAAGCACAAAGGTCTCTAAACTCTTCTGCAAAAAGCGTATCGATTCTGACTTCTCTGTGATTTGAGAAACAGAGGCTGGAGTGATGCCGACATGCACACTGATGACATTAAGACTGTGTGTGTGTGTGTGTGTGTGTGTGTGTGTGTGTGTGTGTGTGTGTGTGTGTGTGTGCTGTTTTTGCTATGTGTTGCCGCTGCACTAACCCAGAGAGATGAAGGGGCAGGCCATATGTCTGTGTGGTATGAAGTGTCTGTCTCATGCAGAGGATACCACACGTTTCTAGAAAATGCTAGCTGTGTGTGTGTGTGTCTCTCACCGCAGCGCTGTGGCAGATAGCTGTGGTCTTTTAGCACTTCATCTCCTACTTCTAATTTAAAGCTTTCACTTTACATCTGTGATTTCCTCATCGAACAGTACGGTCAACGACATCATTTATTTCAGACCGGTCCCGACAGGTCCGAAATTTCTCTTGGATGAGGTGGACGCAGGTTCAGATTTACGAGAGGTGAGGGAGCAGATGTGTTTTGTGTTTTGCGTGTGTGATTTAGTGCGGGGTGTCTGCCCGAGTTTGAGTTTAAGGATGGTTGGAAACTAGAAACCTCCGTAGAGGAACGTTTTGGGGGAGGGAAGGGTTTCTGTATTGATTGTGTGTGTGTGTGTGTGTGTGTGTGTGTGTGTGTGTGTGTGTGTGTGTGTGTGTGTGTGTGTGTTTCCCCGCTGGCACAATCTGAATTCTTCCAGAGATGTGATATGAACAACAGTCTTGTGTCCAAGAAAGGATAAATAAAAGTTTTAAGTCTGGTGTGTCTGGTTTCACACAGGAAATGAACCCGCTAGATCAGCATCGTCTCTAATCTTCACTTATCACTCGGCGTTCTCTGCAGTTGATATGGTTTCCCTTCCATTTGTGCACTGACTTTTGAGTTTTGCTGTCCGGTATCATCTGTATATGTTCGTTTTAAGATATCGTCAAACTTAATCCATTGCATGTGAAAAACTGAAACCGCAGCATATTGATAAATCTCTGGAAAGCAACAAATGAAATCATTAACATCTCTTTTCTGTTTCTTTTCCCCGTGCGTCAGGGTCAGAGGTCACTCCGAGCCACAGCAACATGTCTGAGTCAGCCAAGCCCCACCACCCCCACCCGCCACAGGGCAAGGGGGAGAAGCACCACGGCGGCGACTTCAGCTACGTGGGCATCGACTCCATCCTGGAGCAGATGAGGAGGAAGGCCATGAAGCAGGGCTTCGAGCTCAACATCATGGTTGTGGGTGAGCGGGACGCATCAGACACACACACACACACACACACACACACACACACACACACACACACACACACACACACACACACACACACACACACACACACACACACACACACACACACACACACACACACACATTGAGGTTACCACATGAAAGAGCAGCCATCAGTGTTGTGGATGTGTACCTTAGACAGGATGTCACTCTCTCTTTCTCACTCACCTTCACCTTGCACAATAACATACAGTACCTTCACAAAGTATTCAACCCCTTTTGGCATTTGTTGCAGTTTTTCTTTTCTGCATTTTGTGGCGCTAACCCAGACCGATCCACCTTGACAAAAACATTTTCACTTTCACTGTGTGGATTTAGCAAAAGGTGCTGAATACTTTCAGTTTTTTTCAGGCACTTTTAGGACAACATGAGTAACACAGCATGGCGAGTGACCCCTGAATGCAATAGAGACACACACACACACACACACACATCTCTTCTCACTGTCACAGAAGGCGGGACCTCAAGCACATGCTTAGTCTGCACATTCTCTGAACTGGAAAAGACCAAAATAAGAAATACTTTACACGCTATCATCCTTTTGATGCCGCTTTAAAAAGGAAAAGTGTGTGTTTGCATGCGCGCCTCTATCTCAACCAGCCAGCGTGGTGCCTCCGCCATTGAGCCCCCCCCTCTTCTTGTGCCTCGGAGATGTAACAAACACACATGGACACACTTGTGGATAAAAGGGAAGCTGTCAGGCGGAGATGGTGGTATAATGATGGCGATTACTCTGACAAGCGGAAGCACGCTCTCCTCGGGGAGCGCTCGCACTTCCTAAGAGAGCACCAACACACCACCAATTAGATGCCACCACCAAAGGCTCTGTGTGTGTCCTTTTCAAATGGGAGCCTGGCACACACACACACACACACACACACACACACATCCGTGAATGCAGTCTTCAGAGAATGAACGGAAAGACATGTAAAAAAAAAAGTGTTGTACCACACACTGACATGCAGTTTGCTCCATGCAGGCCCGTTGAAAGGCCTCAGCTACACCCCCACCCCCCTGGTTTATGTTCGGTCCGTGTCGGCACGGCGGTAGTTAGCGGTACTGTAGAATGCGAGTCAGTTTGATTTCAGGCCCTGCGGGACAGTGGGTTGTTTTTTTTTGTGCGCACAAAACGAAGATGGCATGTCAGCACAGCTCCGAAGAGCGATCCCACAGCAGGACAAACCGGGATTTGTTGCACAAGGGGGCTGGTACCTCTGGCACCTCTCGAGAGACGCGCAGATTTATAGATTTGGGGGAAAAACGAAAAGGGGGGTTATGAGTGTTAGATAACGTTGAGTGGGAACGCGAGACGGTTAACAGCGCGGTAAATCTGCGTGGATGTCGAATAGCAGGAATAGGCCCGTGCGTTGAGCGCCGATACTGTTTCTTCGCTCCTTCTCAGATCTCAGTTTTCTGTTGTTGCTGGCAAACTGCAGAGCTACGTTGCAAAAACATGCGTCCACTTGTAGCACCGCCGACACCTCCAGGAAAAATGAAACTTCCGAAGTAAGATGATATGATACGGCGCAAGCTCATGCACAGACTAGTGGCAGGGTATATGACACACACACACACACACACACACATCATGTACTGGAAGCCAGGTCAGGAATAGAGCGATGATTAAGAAGATAATAAAACGGAGCAGTAAAAGTTTTATTGCAGTGCTCACTTGATAATGTCAGAGATTGAGATTCTGTTAGATGTTGATGCAACATTGCTGGAAAAGGTTGCTGAACGTTGCTGTTTCTAGGCGGAAACCTCACATCTAACCAGCTCCACCAATAGAAACGTGTTTGATATCGTCGAATGCCATCAGATTTGTGAGACATTACATTTTTGACATGCAATGCAGTCACATGTTTATTTTTGTTGATTGAATCCTAATTGACCGGGTTCCCACATGTAGAAGGTCTTTCTTGGACCATTGATTAAGCCGACGTATTGATAATACAACGCAAAATGTAAAGCACGTGTTTTTCTCCATTCCTCAAAAATTGATATTTTGCTATTGAAATGCTTTCCCAGCACACTGACGTCCTCAGACACACACACACACACACACACACACACACACACACACAATTCACACAACTAGTACTGGGTCACTCAGCAGCAGCAAAGAGGTTTAAATGGCACTGAAAAGGTACTAGGATACGGAAATGAAGCCCTACAGAAACCCTGAAAGGCATTTTTTTCACCTGTAGAAAAGATAATTCAAGGTACAAATGAAAAATATGAACGATCTCTCATCTCTATGATGCTCATGAAAAGATTCCCCTGGCTCTAAAAGAATTGTCCCTCGGATGGTTGCTGAGTCCGTGAAAGGTTAGAGCAGCTGTGGTCTGGCCTCTGTCCCCGGTGGCTCCGCTGTGAGATGCATTTACCTAATTCCTGCCCTCAGCCAAATGACCTTTTGATTCCCACCACACGGAGAGGGCACCAAGGTGGCTGTGTGTGTGAGTGACCGTTAGTGACCGAGCAGACTGTGTGTGTGTGTGTGAGAGAGAGAGAGAGAAAGAGGTGGAAAGGGCTGCCCCGGGTGACACAGGGGGCCTGGCAGTTTGGCATGGCTCCACACACCCCCTGTCACAACAGCTGATGGATACCCACAGGGAGTTGTGAGGAGGGAGGAAGAGAAATCGGTGTGTGTGTGTGTGTGTGTGTGTGTGTGTGTGTGTGTGTGTGTGTGTGTGTATGTGTGGTCTGTACATCTGTCCTCCTTGGCCTCCACAGCAGGCTGGTCTGACCCCTACAGCTGTCCTGCTGTTGTCATGGTCGATTAACACACACTCACTATGTCCATACATTAGGACTCATGTCATGTGTGTACTGTGTGTGTGTGTGATCTCACTGTTCAGGGGGAGAAAAACCTTTTAAGAGGCCTTTTGTCCTTGGGTTGAATGAGCCTCTTGTCTGCTGTAAGTTCTCCTGTGACTATGTAAAGTCTCTCTAACTGTGTGTGTGTGTGTGTGTGTGTGTGTGTGTGTGTGTGTTGTCCTGAGCAGGGCAGAGCGGCCTGGGGAAGTCCACTCTGATGAACACCCTGTTCAAGTCCAAGGTGAGCCGCAAATCGGTGCAGCCCACCGCCGACGAGAGGATCCCCAAGACCATCGAGATCAAGTCCATCACTCACGGTTGGTCAACGCGCAACGCTCGCTGGACCGCAGGCCACATACCTATCGCTGACATACAATGCCTTTGCGTTTCCTGCTGCCGTATCACACCACATACCCGTGAATGATTTGTCCCGCCTCCTCTTGTCTAGATATTGAGGAGAAAGGCGTGAGGATGAAACTGACAGTAATGGATACTCCTGGCTTTGGAGACCAGATCAACAATGAGAACAGGTGAGTTGGAGTTACTTACTCTGAATGCTTTACGAGCTCCTCTCACACTGGTATTGGTAGATTGTGCTGCATTTGTTTCATTCATTCATTCATTCATTCAGACAGAAGCATGATGGAGAGATCATGCTAGGGTTTGACCGATATCGATGTAGGCTTTTACTGGTGCTGATATTTTTAGATTGTAGCCAATATTTTGTGCCAATATATTAAATATCTTTAAATTTTACCGTTTTCATGCCAAAAAAATGACACATGCTCAGTTTCCTCCCCATACTGCGATTTCTACTAATGAAATCCTTCTAGGGGTATCAGGGTGACCCGCCACACCCATTCAGTGGTATGGGGATTAAAGCATGAGGAAATAATTCACATAAAACATAATTGAACAAATGAAATGTATAAAATGTGCGAAGAAAATTTAATTGGAGGTTTTACAGAGAGTTTTTATGTAGCGGTGGTCAGGGAGGAACCTCCATGGTATGGAAGAGGTCTCAATAACTCCTTTTCAGAGACTAACTCGGGAACCAAAATATAAAATTCTGGAGAAAAGTTAGAGTAGAAATGTAAGATGAACTGAATAACGGTGGGCCGGTGCTAAACTGATAACGTGGAAATGCAAGATCCCACAAAATCAGGTTTAGGGTCCAGAGAAAAGTTGTTTGTTGTCTGTTTCCTAAACTCCGCCTCCTTCCATCAGCTGGCAGCCAATCATGAAGTTCATCAATGACCAGTACGAGGTGTACCTGCAGGAGGAGATCAACATCAACAGGAAGAAGAGGATTCCAGACTCCAGGGTTCACTGCTGCATATACTTCATACCTCCCACTGGACACTGGTAGGTTAGCAGACACACACACACACACTATTGTGACTTAGTGCCCCACCTTTGTTTCTCATCCCACTAGTTTCCCCCCTACTGCTGCGTTGTGGGGACTCTCCCCTGACCCATTGTCTTCCCACCGCTTCCTCCTCCATCTCCCTCTCTAGTGACCACATGTGGAACTCATTCAGTCCTCGGTCCACAGAGGTATCAGTTTGGGAGTCGGGTTTCGCAAAGCACCCGGGCTCTCTGGTTCCCGTGGTCTGAGAAAGGTACTGAGATAGTCAGAGAAGTATTATGAGAAAACGTAGAAGAGCGGGGCCTTACTGTGAATAGGAGTAATTGCAGTGGTGGGATCACATGTGTTAAATATACTACCGACTCTTCCCGAGCGTTTTGAGTCGGCTTACTCAACACTGTAATTATTAGGATGGTGGGATCCCAGTTTTCCGAGCTCATCTGCCCAACCTCCTCTACTATAGTACTACTACACTACTGAGATTTGCGTCCATCTACCAAACGTGGATATCTCTCAGACACCACGGCTCTGAGTTTGGGAAAAACCTGCAGAGATGATGCACCTTATTGCTGATTGGCCCCAAGGGGGTGCCTGCAGGACTCGCTGTTATGAAATGAACGGGATGGGACCTAAAATGAATGACAGATCCATTTCTGGGGATGTCCAACATGACAAGGGTAGTTCACACAATTTGAAAAGGTGTACCGCTGGTGTAAAAGATGGTAAAGGACCAAAGGGAAAGCGGTGACACCGATCATGTATACTGTCACCTGGCACAAGATGTGTTAGTCATTTTAAAAGAATTTATAGAATCAAAGATGGCCGTCTCCTGGCTGTGTCCGTCCAGCGTCTTGGCAGAGTGCACGTCCGTCGTTACAGAGCCAGGTGGAGGCTGTCATTTTCATGACGTTTCGCTCAGGCACACTTTCCTAATGTCGAGGTAACACAAACCATATTGCTCCCGCTGCTTTTGTCAGTGATTAGGGTCATTTTCTCCCAAGTCTAGTCTGTAATTTGTTCGATTTAACAGTGATGAGTGCTGTGTCCTCATGTGTACCCTGGGTTAAGGAAGGACACAGAAGTACAGCTAGTCTCACACACACACACACACACACACACACACACACACACAGACTTTGGCATCTGCGTACAGGAGCGTACATGCAGAAGCACCCGAGCACATGCGAGTGAGTGTAAACGCGCACAGATGCACACACTCCAACCATCTGACCACATATTTCAATCCACTTATGTGTGCTGGGTCATATTTCTGCAGACCAGTAACTCAACAGTTGTCCACTTGAACGCTCCTCTCCAGGGCATTGAGGGAATGAGTGGTGGAAGATGTGTGTGTGTGTGTGTGTGTGTGTGTGTGTGTGTGTGTGTGTGTCTGTCTGTGCGTCCCGCTGTTTGACAGACCCCCTCATCATCTCCTCATGTCACCGCAGCTGCCGCGTCAATATGTGGATGTGTATAGTAGTGCGAACGGTGTGCACGTGCATTATGTGAAGTAGTGAGCATGCACGCACTTGTACATGTATGTGCACGCCCTACATGTGTGCATAGTCTTGCAGACAGCTGCACAGTTCGGCTCTCTTGCCCTCCTTCGCTTTCTGAGCCTCTAAATGCCCTCCCTCAGCAGGCTATGTTGGCCGCTCCCACCGCACACATGCATCCACATGCATCCATGCATGCATTTACAGGCAGATACTGGGCACACAGATGCATGCATGCACAGATGTATATTAAGGGTAAAGTCAGGAAGTGGTGTGTTTCCTTACCCAGAGGCAGGACTGGACTGAGCATGCTAGTTAGGCTAGTGTTGTCACCTGGCAAAGACCTGCAGAAGATGAATGCGTAGTAAACTCATAGATGTAGACACACACACACACACACACACACATGTGCATGTCTGCAGGCCTACATGTATGCACTCACAACCCCATGCACAGCAAAGTTTGGTCTGCAAGGCACACACACACACACATAAACGACACTGAAATCTTTGTTGTTGTGTTGTCCTGCTCTCCATCCAGAGATCTTCCCACAGATTTGAATCTGGCTCGTGATCTAGAGAGGAGAAAAAGTACTGGAACAACTCTTTAGAACACCATAAACTCATTCCATTATTCTCTTTCTGCTTATTTTCCCCTTTTTCATTTCTCACACTAACTTCAGTTGAAGTTTGAAATGAGGGGGCCTGTTACCAATTACACAGACACAATGCCAAAGCCCTGCCTCAGGACGGCTCCCTGCTTCTCTGCCATATGACCGCGATCAAAAAGTCACAGGCGGGAAATATATAAACCACTGCATATCCATAACCTTCCCTGCTGCTTTAATCTCAAACAACTACTTATCAAGTTTGGTAGCTGCCTTACTTTGGTACAGAAACAGCTCGTACAGAGGCCATTTCATTGACTCCATCACTGATAGGGGGAGATTTATCCACGGTGTCACCGTAACTCCCATTTGACCACACAGCGTTTTCGAGGTTGGTCAGCAATGAGCTTCAAGTCCTGTTTTTTTTGGGGGCTTTGTGTGTTTGACAGAATACGTTCGGTATCAGAGGCCATTTCCACTTTGCCTCATCATTTGAAGGTGGAGGAGTCTATTGCACGTGTTGGTGTGTCCAAGGCTCGGGACTCTCATTGATACAACTGACAGCCTATTGTCATTGCAGAGAATCTTCGTATGAGGCAATGTACTGTAAGATAACATGCGTATTAATTGAGCATAAGTTGTGTGTGTGTGTGTGTGTGTGTGTGATGTCGTGCATTGTGATACTCATGTATTGTGTGTGTGATGATGATGTTGTGTGCAGAATGCTTTGTTGATATTGTGTGTGTGTTGTGTGTGTGTTGTGTGTGTGTTGTTGGTGTTGTTGGTGTGTGTGTGTGTGTGTGTGTGTGTGTGTGTGTGTATATCACACTATCACACTTCGAGTGTGTGTGTGTGTGTGTGTGTGTGGGTAACACACCCCAGAGCAGAAGCCAAAACAAAAAACTCCTTGGGGGTAGATGAGAGAGTGAGTGTTGAGGATCATCAACCTCTGGCCTTCAACTTTTTTTCCTTTCTCTCTCTTTCTATCTCTTCCTTCTCCGCTATCCTCCCTCTCTGCCTCCTCTGGTACATGCCAGTTGTATGCGGTGTCCCCACATGCAGAGAAAAAAAAAACCTAATCTCTGGTTGTCTGTGTCAACTCAACCCATCTCCCTGTACTTTTGTGCCACTCTGTGTCTCTTCTCTCCCTCTGCCTCTTAACACATGCCGGCTAGTGTGTGGCGTTCCCCTCAAGTGTTTCATCGTATATTCATGGCGGTGCGTCCGTCTGTCTTGTCTGTCTGTCTGTCTCTGCTCCAGCCGGGCCTCTCCTCCAGCTGCCCCCTGAGTCTTTGAACCAGCCTGGCCTGGCATGGCTGGGGCTAATTGGAGGGCAGAGACCGCATGTGTGGGGGGGGAATCTATCTGGAAGAGCAACTGCAGGCACCGCTGAGGCAGAGGAAGCAGGGAGTGCGGTGAAGACGGGGGGGGGGGGGGAACAGAGCAGCAGTTATAGGGTCAGTGCAGACGGATGTGAAAATAATGGCCTTGGAAACGGTGCAGATAATGCAGATGCGACACGCGAAGCAGTTTTTTGTTTTGACTTAAATGGCGGCTGGGAGGTGAAGAGGAAGTGGGGGAGACGGGGGAAGGAGCTGCAGCAGACACAGATAGGACAGGTTTATGCGCTAACCTTCGAAGCACCTCGGAGTTTCCTAGCTGTTCTCACACCAGGAGAGAGAGAGAGAGCGAGAGAGCATACCGGGTCACAGGGTTTAAGTGAGTAGAGGGGGTGCGGAAAAAAAGCAGCAGTATTTATTTGTGCATTATGCAGGGTTTCATCATCAGACGTCGGGTTGATCCGAACGTACCGCAATAGACCACGATTGCCCCCTAGTGGCTACTCCGTTACATGACGGTCATGTATGAGGAATGGCTGTGATGGTGAGTCCTCTCTGCCCCCACACACACGCCTTTTTTGTCTCGCGGTGCGGGAGCAGTTTCCTTTTTTGTTTTCCGGCGAGGTCCTTTTTTAAAAAAGAAAGCGGATATCTTTTGGATCTGAGAAGAGACCTCCCACCTTGGCACCCCGGTGGCTCTGTGAGTAAAGGTGAGAGTTGGCATCCAGCTCTCAGGCGGTATTACATTTCATCTGCCCACGCTGTCGCGCTCCAGTCTGAGGCCTCTGGAGACAAATACAATTACAGACACCCGTGCATGACGTGGAACGGCAACAACGGAAAAATAAAGTGGTATCATTCGCTGTGCTCACTGTCTCTCTCTGTCTCTCTCTGTCGTGTCGTCTCTGTCCCCCCCCCCCCACCCATGCAGCCTGAGGACCCTGGACGTGGAGTTCATGAGGCGTCTCAGCAAGGTGGTCAACATCGTCCCCGTCATCGCCAAGGCCGACACGCTCACCCTGGAGGAGAGGGACATCTTCAAACAGACGGTGAGAGGAGGAGGAGGAGTGTGTGTGTGTTTGGATGGCACAGGTGCTTTTACCAGCGTCTGTAAATATACTGTGTGTGTGTGTGTTTGGGTTAGTTTCATACATGTATTTGCTTACGTGTTCCTCCCATCCCAGCTGCAATAACCTGTAGCATGTCTTAAAATAAATGGATGAATAACATCAGTAGGTCAAATCGTCGGAAGATCACACTCGCTACACACACACACCACACACACACACACACACACACACACACAGAGGTTGGTAGCGTATGAAGAGCTGCCAGGCATCACAAACAAAAGCCATCTGGACAAACCCACATCGTACCCATCCTGGGAAGTGCCCCGCCGTCTCAATAGCCGTAACACTTCCAAAGTCATGTTTGCTGCAGAGGGAAGCATTTAAGAACTTTTTTTTTTTTCCCTCCCCGAGTATATATTTACTGTACAGTCTCCTACAACTCCTCTCTCTAGCCCTTTTCAGACGGGGGGAACCTCTGCACGGTCGCCAACCGAGGCTAGCCCTTCATTACCAGAGAATTACTGGGTGTAGTATAGAGAGAGTTAGAGAGAGAGAGAGAGAGAGAGAGGCACAAATCAGCCAAATTCTTCTCTGTACCGTACATTAAAGTCATGACCTCCTTGACGTCTGGCCCGCATGACCAGAATTAAAGGGGTTAGAAAGTACAATAGACAATATACACCAATTTCCACGATAAACCAAGTGATTTCTGCCCTGTTTGATGCTCTTTACAGCATCATCATCATCATCAAAACAGTGGACAAGTGTGCAGGCCTTCACATAAAAGGGCGAGGGTTTTTTAAGCTGCGAGTCAAGTGAGCCGTTGACAAGCCGAGGCCATTTTGTTCACAGTGTGTACTTTTGCTTTCGCTTGGCGTGGGTTACATCGGTTTTCTTCAAGTCATCCCAACGTGGAGTGAGACCCCCTCGGGCCGACGATCCGACCTCGTAATCTCATCCTCCGTTCGTAATATCATCGCTTTTCCCTGCTGCAACATACGGTCCTACCTGGCCCGAGGCTCCGCTGCATCCTCTTCCTCTGTGTGTTGCTGTTGGACCACGCTCAAGCCCGGGTGGGGGTGGGTGGGTGGGGGGGGGCAGACAACCACCCGCCTTCCTCCATCATCGCTCAGACCTGCATCCCTCCCTCCCTCCCTCCCTCCCTCCCTCCCCAGGTTTCTGGACTTCCGTAACAGCTTTATTAATTTTCGAGAGGAGGAAGCTCGATGGGTGTCTTGGCTGCCGCTCCACCGTCCAATAAGAACGAAGCAGGGAGTCGACCAGGGCCTGGCAGAGCGCGGACGCTCGCGGGGCTTGTAACGGGGGTTGTTTTGGTTGGCCGCACGTGCTCTGCATGACCCTGAAGATTATTGACTTAAAAGCGTCTCGTGCCAAAACGTTTTTTCCTTTTTTTTTTTTTTTCCATTTCCAGCACGTTGACATGCAAACAGAACAAGAACAAACAGGGCTTATTTTTTTTTATTAGAGGTTGGCCCTGCGTCTGGTCCAGCTGGGAGCCTCTGTTCCCCTAACCGACGGTTGATGTGGCTTTTTCGTCGAATTCCACTCGGTTCCGCGTCCTATAATGCAAAACCCTGAGAACGTTCCCCAGGATAAACAATCAAGCGTTTGATCGCGGACCAAGTGGAAACTGTCAGAGTAGTAATTGTGAGGGGCCAACAGTCATTCATTTAAAGGACATCATTTCCAGAAGCCTGTCTGTCTATTTATCTGACTATATGTCTGTTGCCTGGCTTTTTGAGTCATTAGAAAGACATCTAGAGTGTTGGGCTGGTGTGATACGCCATAACTATGTCTGGCTGTATTTTTTCATCTCGTGGCGGTTAACCTCCATGTTAACTCCTCCACGTCCAGCAGATTAGGAATCGCTTACCGTCAACGCCCGGCCTGTGTCGAATGTTTATAGAAGTCCTTTAGTGCATTACAGCAGATACCTCGACTTTAACACCTGCGTATAACCGCCGTTGGGTCCCGGCGTCAAGCGTACGTAACGCTGATTGACTTGGTTATTTGGCTGCCGGCCAGCGCCGAGGTGCGCGAGATGATGGATGAAGAAAGGGTTGGGTCCTGATTGATTGTTAATGCGCCAATCCAGCTTCCCCCTTCTTCCGTCTCTGATTATGGAAACCTTTTGTCTGCGTGTAATGATGATTTATGATACAGCAATTGTACAAAACCCCCAGTCTGGGTGAGTTCTGATTAACAGGACTTTGAAGACCTCTTCAGCTGCCGGTGGGGACATGAAACGACCACGGTTTTCACGACGAGGGAGCTTTTTAAAAATGTCCGTTATGGAATTGGACTGTACTTCATTATAGATAAGCTGTAACTGTGTGTGTGTGTGAGTCCGTTGGGTTTAATGCTTCCCGTCTGCCACTTGTGTCCGTCTCGTTGCAGATTAGGGAGGAGCTGCGAGCCAACGGGATCGACGTGTACCCTCAGAAGGAGTTCGACGAGGACGCGGAGGACCGGATGATCAACGACAAAATCAGGGTGAGCTCGCGGTCTCGTGTTCAGCAGATTCAGATTCACCCCGGGCCTGCAGCGTGAGGCAGATGACACTATCACGTCCCAAACAAGCAAAGCATAACCTGGGAAAAAAACAAAACTGTGTGTGTGTGTGTGCACTCAACAGGAGATGATCCCTTTTGCTGTGGTGGGTAGCAACCAGGAGTACCAGGTCAACGGGAAGAGGATTCTCGGCAGGAAAACAAAATGGGGCACCATAGAGGGTAATAAACATGTGTACTCTCACACACACACACACACACAAACACACACACACACACACACACACACACAGCTGGTCTCTTGTCCTGCCAAGTAGACAACTGAGGGGGTCACCACAGCAGTATATATATATACCAGCCTAAATTCACATGTAGCTATCGCCTCCGGCACGTTTAAAGCTGATGATTTCTGTCGGTCCACCACCAGGTCGGTGTTTGCCACGACTACGTCTGTCTGTGTCTGTAACTAGAGAGATCGAGGAGTCAAGAAGGGAGTCCCTGTTCCGTCCGTCTCCATGGGGACAATGGCCAAAAATGTGCACACTCACACAGTCACTTTCTTTCGGCGTTTACATTTGACTGTGCTGAGCACTCTGCACGCTGCTAAGGAGGTTCATAGCAAGTTAACGTCCTCGCCTCACCCGTGTGTGTGTCTGGAGGGGGAGTGAGGGAATGATGGGAAGGACAAACAAGAGCTGGAGGGAGGTCTGGACAGAGGAATGTCACAGCGTCTGGAAGAATGGCTCCTTCCCAGGGTGCACTTGGCACATCCCTCCTTGGTCCTTACTGAGCGCTGGTTTATTCACTGTACGAGAGAGTGCATTATTAAATGCATTAGAAATCATTTCAGAAATTCTAAATCTGTTGAATAGCTTAAGACTGTACTGTGTGGGGAGCACTCGTCTAGTGTAGCTGTCAATCAAACGAAAGCTAAAGAACACGAGCCAAACGAAATGAATGTGGCTCAGTGGCGGTGTCGTCGAGCTGAAAGCATCTCGGAGGTACGAGGTTTACCTGACGACTGCGATGTGTATTTTGATATTCTGAAAGGATCTCATCACCCCGTTTTAGTCTGGTGTGCAGCACTTTGAAACTCACACTCAACAGGACAGCAGAGTACAGTAAATGGGACTGTGTGAGAAACGAGGGAACAATGGCTCCATTCTAGTCAGGCCAGACGGTGGGAGAGAGGGAACAAGGAAAAGGAGGAGAGAGGAAGCTGCTGGGCTGCTGGACTCGTCGGCAGCGACACCATAAATTAGCCCTCAGGATTTGTAGAGTTGTGTGTGTGTGTGAGAGAGAGAGCGAGCGAGGGAGAGAGAGAAAAGGGGAGGAGGAGGGTATTAGGTAGGGGATGAGGAGACAGAGATAAAGTGTGAGAGGGAAGTAAAGTAGAGGGAAGTAGGGTAGAGAGCCAAAGAGGGCAAAAGAGGTGCCCATTATACCATGGAGACATGCTAAATGTATATATCACAGGACCTCTCCGCATTCCCCCATGGGTGGAAGGAGGAGATACCAGCCTGGTTCTCCTTTACTCCTTTAGGAGAGCGCTCCCTCTACGCCACTAATCAACGCTCGCAGACCCAGCGGTTATCCGGCTCTCCTCCTCCTCCTCCTCCTCCTCCTCCCCGACGCTCAAAAAGAATTTAATTTCCTGGCCCTGGATTTCAAAGCTATACATAAATAGCAGCCCCCATTTTTTTCATTTATGAACTTGACATAATCTATAATTCAAACACATGTTTGCCCTACTGGAGGCACCGGCGGCTTGTCATGGGGAGTTTGTTAAAACGTCTCACTTAAACTTCTCCAATATAGAGGGGAGTGGAGATGTATTAAATTACTTGGAAGTGGAGGAGCTTGTTATCTTGGATTAAGAAAATTGCTGCAGATGTCATGTAAGAGAACGCCCTTCAGCTGACTTATGTACAACACTGCCATCTTGTGGTGTACTATGGAAATGTATTGGAACAGGAGGATTGTGAGGAATTTTTGTTTTTACACCCAAGAGTGTATAATATGAATTGTATGATACATGGGTCATATTTTAAGTAAAGAGAAATGCCTATTTTAAGTTTGTACAATTGTTTTTTTCATTTTATTTCATTACATTTTTACAAGACTATGGTATTGCCTGTGTAAATGAAGAAGTTCCCTGCCTCCATAGCTTCAACCCTTTCGTCCCTCTCCATTCCAAAGTAATATTTCAGCCTCACTGCTACATAGTAACTGTACTGCTTTCATATATTGTAGTTTGAACTAAACATTCTTCTCTCAATCTCTCTTTGCAGTTGAGAATATTGCACACTGTGAGTTTGCTTACCTGCGAGACCTCCTCATCAGGTAAGCTTTCTTTGCTCTGTAGATTCTAGAGGTGCTAATAGCCTCTGATTGTAGTGGCTGAAAGGAGTCAGCCTTGTGCAGTTTTTTCGTGGAGGTGTTGAAATGCATCTGAGACGGCACTGAGATCCTATGAAGTGCCATTGAAATCATTGCCAATGAAATTCTTTTAGTGCTTCCCCGGACAATGCTGAGAGAGGCATTGGTACCAAGGTTTTCTAATGCGTGTCAGTCCAGCATGATTAATCCACGCCTGCCCATTTTGAGTGCTACAGCAGCGATCATTTCAATCATTTGCGGTAAAGCTATAGGCATTGAAGACTTACAACCCTGTAATATTGTGCTCTTTTTCCCCCCCCCATCAGGACACACATGCAGAACATCAAGGACATCACAGGCAGCATCCACTATGAGATGTATCGCGTTCGCCGGTTAAATGAATCTAACGCCCACCCCGACTCTCACCCCATCTCTGCCCACCCCGGTGTTCAGCCCAAGGCCAACGGCCAGCCCGGCAGCGTGCAGGCCAATGGAGTGGCTGCTCAGCACGAAGCCCTGTCCCACGAGATGTAGGGAATTCCCTGTGTGCGCCGTGTACCCGATTTTTGATATCAGGACACACACAGACACAAAACGTAACCATTTCCATCTACACAAGCAAGCCCACGTGTATACAGACACATACAGACACTCCCAGGCCCATTTTGACTTCATTTCTTAGAGGGACATCTTTGCAACAAAACTGCCTAAACCACAGCTTTTCATTTACCAGGAAAGTTACAGGCCAGAGCACTGAGGTTAAAGCGTAACTGCAGCAATTTCTGACCTGGACCCTATTTCCCCTTCCTTTTCCAGACATACTCACGATTCTGATCAAAATCTCATCAGTTGCTTCACTATAGAGCTACTGATGTCTTGCTTACCTGGGTACGCATGCTCTCCAATACAGTCCCTTAGGGCCAATGAACACCCAAAGCATGTCTTTTTCAACATGTTGCTCACTCTGTATTGAGACAAAAGCTGTAAATGAAAATGATCTAAAGTAATGTGTCCATTGGCCCGTTAGGACTGTATTGGAGGCGTAAGTAGCTCTGTAGCGAAGCAATACACGAGATTTCGGTCGGTATTGAACGGCTTGATGGAAAAAGATGGGAAAATAGGGTCCAGGTCGAAAATGTCCAGAGCTACGCTTGAAGAACAAGACGAGAGTTTTAACCACACAGAGCCTGTCCAGTCAGATATGGAGACACAGCAGCACGGTTCAAAATAAAATGCAGCATAACAGATGATAATAGACTAGCGATAAAGTAGGAGTAGCTGTTTCAGTGCCATTGGCCTGGTCTACTTGGTGTTGTGGTGTATAGTAATGTGTAGATCCTAGGGTCAGGTAGGGATGTTTAGACTAGGTTTATAGTATTATGGAGGAAGATGTTATTGACCCATCTGCACTGCAAAGTCAAAACTAAAAAGCAACGGCAGTGTGGAGCAGCTTTTGGGGGAAAAAAAACCACCAACCCCTCTTGTCATTTTTCCATTGTGTTAAGTTGTTTTAAAAGACCTTTTTTTTGCCAAACCATCCCGTCTCTTTCTATATAATGCCAATATGTTGTGTAATACAGTCCTACCGTGCATTTTACATGGCTCATTTACTGTTGTATTTTTATTGCTATTGTTGTTAATGTTCTAATATTATTGATTGTGATGGGGGGTTGTGGAGGAATGTGTTGAACTGCCGTCACATTCATCCATTCTGTCTCCGTTTTTTCTGACCGTAAACCAAATAAATGTCAAGTTTTTGTTCTAAAGAGAAGCACATATATAGAACTGATTTATGAATAGGTATTTATGTGTACTTTTAGTGTAATCGCTTTCATTCCACTTCAGTGATGATATTTCAACAATCAGCTTTGGGAGGTTGTTGCAGGTCTTGAACAGTGATGATCTTTCAGTTTTAGACAGTATTTTTTGTATGGTGTTCCCTGTCTGCTATGCTACACTGTAAATAGCATCAGAGGACTTTTCCTCCCGGTGAAGTGCAGAAGTAGCCTGTACATGAAATAAAAATTATATTGGGATTGATCCAGATCTAGACATTTATACTGATTCCTATAGCATTATTTTATTAGAAGAGGCAGTTTTACCCTGTTATCAGTGAGTGGAATGATTTGTGCCAAAAAAAAAAAAACACCCTTAAAATAAGAAAAATACCACCTTAGTTCAATAACGTTAGAAAGTCTCAGTACATTCCCTTAAGAAAGTGTCTGGACTTTATACTGAGCAAGCTCAAGGGATGTTTTGTAAAAGCTGCATCCAGGTATAGCAAGCTTATCATTTTCATTATTATAACTTCCTTCCCAGCAAAAAAATGGTCAAAAGCATACGTTATGTTGCATTCATCACAATGAAAAATTCATTCCATACGCACAAAAAACAAATTTCAAAAGAATTCAAAAGCCAAGAGGACTATTGTGGTCTCTTACATAGTTATTAATGGGATTACACTTTGTTTACTGTTGTATAGTTCTTGTGTAATTTGTTATGGTATTATAGAATAAGGTTTCATCTTTGATTATGCTATCTCAAAGAAATAAAGATTGATATTTTTATTGTTTACAGTTCGTTGTCTTGATTGCCAAAAAGTAAACAACATGCTTTTTTTAATGTAGTGCAGCAACTAATTAGCAGAGCTTCTTATGAACTGTGCTCATGATTCTCCGAGGTTCGACCAATTGGAAATCTTCCCACGTTGTCAACCCTATTAAAATGTGTTAACATGCAATAGCGTGAAACAAGTTTTGAAGCTGTAAATGAGTACTGAATAAGCCACTCGACACAGTGCATTACAGTCATTTTAAAAGGTCTTGTGTGAGTGCCTAGAAGCCTCTTGGCTGTTCTGAAATCATAAAGAGAGAGTGAGTGGCTTATTGCTTTTCTACAACAGCAGGAACACCATTGGATTTAAAAGGGTAAAAGGAATGCCAATGCTCACTCAGTGTTTTTCATCAATAAATTATATATAAATGTACTTATGCCCAACAATGCTAAACAACGTGGTTGCTAAGCGACACAAAAGTATCAGTATGAGTGTTGATTTCTGGTTAGTGCATTAATATTTAACTGTCCCAGTGTGTATTTATCTGGTGTTTTAAAGTGCTTTGAACATCACTGACCCAATCAGAACTGAGGTCTGGAACTATATTTTATATTTTCATTGAAGCAAAAACAGACGTGAGGGAGTGCTAGCTTGTGATTACTAGCGCCGGTGTGCTGTGGTCGCAGCACGAAATTGAGTATATTACTACCTTTCTACAACATGTTTACAAGTATCTATCTATCTATCGAACTATCTATCTAACTATCATGTCTTCACGGAGATCAAAACAACCTCAGAATACAAAAGCAAACCAACAGGAAGTGGGATTTTGCATGGCATTGTTTCATGGTAGCTTCACACTATGCTCACACAACACTGGTTTAGTAGAGCTTCTCATTCTCACCTCCTGTCACACTCTTTCTCAACAACAATGCTGATTATAAAGTGTTGACAGTGTTGTTTGTCTAAGGTCATTGTCACCCTTTCACACCCCGTAGCACCTGCTATGCCAATTCCTGCCATCTCCTTGGCAGCATCCATCGATTTGCAACTCCTCTCCACTGCAGGAAGACACCGCATGGTGACCTTGACAAATGTGCAGGTGAGAGACGATGAAAATGTTGAAACTCACTGACTGTCTATTGGACACTCATCTAAGTTTGACACCTCCATCTAAACAGTTAGCCAAGCAGCCAGACACCCATCCCGAAGCATGAAGGTGAGTGATAATGACTACATCACTTGACGTTGTATCTGAACTGACATGAATGCTTCTTCACTGGCACACTACAGTTTGGTCCGATGCAATACCTATCTTGTTGAATGGAGAAATTCAATTAAGAATGTGGTAAATACTGGATTTAAAGGTGTTATTACATATATTTTGAGACACTAGTATAGTTACTGAAACCAAACAAGACCATCGCTGAGAAGATTGTCAGCAACGATTGTGTGCCACCAGGTCGGATTTGGTGGGAAATATGCTGGATTGCTTTATGGCACAAAGCAGGAAGAGGGCGCTGTGGAAAAAAACACTTCCAACATGTTTATCCTTTTCAGTAAAGCAGAAGATTAAAAAATACTTTCATCAAAGAAGCAAATATTCTCTTCACACCAGGGAGCAACAGTTTATAGGAGTTGTGGTCTTCATTTTGAGAAACACTAGTGCTAACATTACCAATTGTCTCCACCTTGGTGTCTTTTTGTAGTTACCTCCACCTAGAAGCCTGTCAGCAGGATATCTCAAAAACGTTTAAATGGATTTTCATGACAGATAGGTGTTGGGCCAAGGAACAAATGATTCGATTTTGGTGGTGATGCAGATCTTGGATTTCCAGTATTTGAGGATTATCGTGTTTTAGCCATCAGTATGAAACCAATGGAGATATTTGCTGTTTTTTTAGTAGGATTTGACCGCTATCCACCGTCAGACTGAGGAGGATCAGGGTGTACAGATGGCCAGCAGGTCACACATCTTTAGTTCTATGCATACTTCTTTTTTCTTGAAATCAACATTGTGGTTTAATGCCTGTCAACCGTCTGTTCTTTGTGACTCCTTGCCTATCCAATTTATGTTGTGCATCATACACACCTTCTCTGTTAACGTGATGTACTGCTCTTGACAAATTCAAACTCACTCTGAAGTCGATTCAGGTTGCCGACTTCGTTCGCCCTGGAATATGGCACAACAATAGTAATAGTAGGGTTGTTACCCTGGGTGCTGCTACTGTCTTTCATACAATAATACAGAAAATGTCTGCAGTGAGTCACAGGGAATTACTCATAAAATGCTTTAATGGCTCAGCCAGTGGCTCAGCACTTGCCTTTTGTCTGTACTCACCACCAAGTATAGCCTAGATTGCCTTATTGTCCTCCACAAAGTCCTGGCTTAAAACGAACAATCACCTTTAACACACAGAAAATCAAGGTTCGATTCACTCCTACTGTTGAGCATGGAGTCCTTGGCATGTGATACAGTTAACGGATAAATGTATTCTAATTTCTTTAATTTTCTTTGCCATTGTTTTCCTTCCAATGACAAAAGGGGGTAATTTCATTCCGCTGCGTACACCTTCAGATTGCCTCGTCTCCCACAAAGCTCAGATAAATATGTATTATGAGAAGCATCCCCCTGTTGAGCACAGAGCTTGTTGGAACAGTATTAAAAGTGCTCTAATGCACAATGACAGCAAACCATGAGCATATCTCTGCTACCCTTAGTCAGTGCTGTCTGCCAAATAACTCACTTCATTGCCCTCCATCAAAGATGAGACTCAAGGACTTCTGGCTCTAGCACAGCAGGGCTATATGACTGCCCAATTGAGACCATGTCAAGCCTCCCATCTCAGATATTTCATTCAATCATTTCATTATGACCTCCAGAAGGCTCTACGTTCTACTTTTTTAGTTTTACTGATTTACACTACCCCGGATCTATGCTTACCCCTAGTTCACAACATTATGACCGATACTTTCCATCCTCAGTATTGGTCTCAACAACAAAAGCCTAATGGGACAGCTGATTGACTTTAAGCAGCACGCTTAGCAGTTCAGAAACAGAATTGTACCAAGAATCAGCGGCTGAAGGGATGGCTGGCTCTACTGGCTTGAAACAGTCCATTCAGCAGTTCAGACGCAGACTTTTACTTCAGTTTTCATTCACCAAAGCCCAACAAATATGTACACGGTACACCATACGAGCCCCTGTGTTAAGTGTTTCACTCCTGGGACCCTTGAATCGTGTTTCCCAGGATTCTCCAGAGTTAGCATGATGCCCCATGGGTTCTGCGAGCAGTTTGTTCTTGCTGACAGCCAGTGCTCAGCTCTGGGTGGGAGGGGGAGCCGACATGTATTACCACACTGTGAAACACTGGGTGGTCCGCATCAATTAGCTACTCAGCAACGTTGACTGTCAAGTGTATTTTTACGCTCAGTCAGCTCAAGCAAGCTGGATCTGACAAGACATCAAACCTGACAGTCTGCAGGTGGTTGGCTGGGCTGGCGAAGGGGGGTTTGTTGGTGATGTGTTGGCTGGATTGACAGCAATGGTGGGCTTGCTAGGTGTGTGTAGGTGTAATGGTTTTGAGTAGCACTCATAGATAACTTACAGGACATGGATAATAGCTCACAGGGCTTTTAGTTCTTTCAGTGGTTTATGCTTTATGACACAAAACAGGAAGAGGGCGCTGTTCTTCCTAAAGCTGAACAAGTTAAAGGCCGATGGAAAAACCACTTCATTAAAGCTTTAAAAAAAAAACAAAAAAACACTAACAATACCAATCGTCTCCACCTTGGTGTCATTTGTTTTGTCAATTTGCTGTTTTTTAGTAGGATTTGACCGTTATCCACCGTCAGACTGAGGAGGATCAGGGTGTACAGATGGCCAGCAGGTCACACATCTTTAGTTCTATGCATACTTATTTTTTCCTGAAATCAACATTGTGGTGTAATGCCTGTCAACCGTCTGTTCTCTGTGACTCCTTGCCTATCCAATTTATGTTGTGCATCATACACACCTTCTCTGTTAACGTGATGTACTGCTCTTGACAAATTCAAACTCACTCTGAAGTCGATTCAGGTTTGCCGACTTCGTTCGCCCTGGAATATGGCACAACAATCGTAATAGTAGTGTTGTTACCCTGGGTATTGATGGATGGAGGGTGCTGCTAGTATAGTTAGTGTCTTTCATACAATAATACAGAAAATGTCTGCAGTGAGTCACAGGAAATTACTCATAAAATGCTTTAATGGCTCAGCCAGTGGCTCAGCACTCCTTTGTCTGTATCCACCACCAATTGTAGCCTAGACTGCCTTATTGTCCTCCACAACGTCCAGGCTTAAAACATGCAGTCACTAATAACTCATAGTAACTCTCACTTTTAGAACTTGGATAATAACTCACTTATAGTGAGTGGACACACAAAAGGTAAATGGCTGAACTGTGCCTTTGTAGTGATTGAAAACCTCTTGAACAATCACGCTCTCACCTCTCACCCCTTACCTCAGTATTGTCCCGGTATTGCTTTAGAAAGGTACTCATGCCAAATCTAACAGCAGGTATACGTCACGGCTGGACAGCATAAGGCATCACTGCACTTCATCCACCGCCATATTGCTCCATTTGGCACATTGCGAGGGTCTCCTGGTACGGAAAACGGTGATTCTCATTGCGGTCATGAAGGAATGAAGCCAGCCGCACCATTCTGACATTTCCACCACTTTTATGTAACAGTGTGTCTCATCAGGTCAGAAAGCATTTCACAGTACCAACATGCAGAGGGAAAGATTTGGAGTCGTATTTAAGAAACAAGGGAGCCTACAGAGAAAGCCCAGCTCTGCATGCTCCCTGTGCTGGCTGTGTCGTTACCAGGCAGAGTTGGTCCAGCCAGTCAGCCAATGAGCCATCAGGCCAGCCAGTCAGCCAGCCAGCCAGTCAGCCAGCCAGCCAGTCAGCCAGCCAGCCAGTCAGCCAGACAGTCAGCCAGCATCAGTCTCCCAGCCGGAGAGTTATCCCGCCAGCCAGTTTGGCATCTGGCCGGTAAAGCTTACTAGCCGTCACGCCGACATCTGTCTGCGCTTGGTGTGGCACCAGCGGCTGGCTGCCAGCTTCCTCTTGATCTCGAACACACACACACACACACACACACACACACACACACACACACACACACACACACACACACACACACACACATCTTCAGTCTCAGCCTCTCTTCCAGAGCTACCTAGACACACACGGTACGGGAGAGAACTCTGTTAAATCTGCCTATTGCTCCATCCCTTGTCGCCGGGAAAAAAAAAAACAGCCCAAAACAAAAGATCGCTACTCCATGTCCGCCTCCCGCCTCCCGCCTCCCGCCTCACACGCCCCCCGGCCCCCCCGCCCCAGCCGCAGGCGCCTCCGAAATGATCGACGCCAGGTAATTTGTTGGTAATTAATTGCCGTTTGTTAATGGCTTTGCATTTATTAGAACTGTGCATGCTGGGCTTGTTGTGTGTCTTGTGCCATCCTGTTCATTGTGGGCTAATCAGCACCTTGAAAATCACCCCCACACCAAAAACCCACACACACACACACACACACACCCAACACCACCATAACCCTCCCTTTCCCGTTT
>JAXDDW010000081.1:0-155000 GCA_034670385.1 Hoplostethus mediterraneus
TCGGGGGGCACCCTCTCTCTCAATTTCCTCCACTAAGGGAATCGCAGTAACTTCTCATTCTCACTTTTTTTCTAACATTCATTCTCTCCTTTCGCTCGGATAGGACGGCTTCCTCTCTCTCTTCCACATTTCCTCCACTAAGGAATCGTCTCTCATTCTCTGTTCATTCTGCTTTCTGTTTATTAGACAGCACTGATCTTTAGAGCAGAAATCCCTATGATGCTGTGTATCTATGATGCTGTGTATCTATGATGCTGTGTATCGTCCCCAGATGGATTTAGTAGTTAGTTCCATGAATCAGAGGTTAATTTCCCATTTATCAGCGTTCATGTTGAGGAAATAGTTCTATCCTTATATTCTGGTGTGTGTGTGTGTGTGTGGTGTGTGTGTGTGTGTGTGTGTGTGTGTTGTGTGTGTGTGCATACATGTGTGTTGGTGGAAGCACATATATGCACGCTTGTGTATCTACTAGGTGTGTACGAGCATACACTATATGGCCAAAAGTAAGTGGACACCTGACCGTCACACCTATATGAGCTTGCTGGACATCCCATTCTAAAACCATGGGCATCAATATGGAGTTGGACCCCCCCCCCTCCCCCACTCTTCTGGGAAGACTTTCCACAAGCTGTTGGAGTGTCTGTGGGAATTTGTGCCCATTCAGCCCAAAGAGCATTAGTGAGGTGAGGCAGTGATGTTGGACGAGAAGGCCTGGCTCACCATCGGTGTTCTGATTCCTTCCAAAGGTTCAATGGGGTTGAGGTCAGGGCTCTGTGGTTCCTCCACACCAAACTGGTCTAACCATGTCTTTATGGACCTGGCTTTGTGCACAGGGGCTCAGTCATGCTGGAACAACAAAGGGTCTTCCCCAAACTGTTGCCACAAAGTTGGAAGCGCCCAATTGGCTAAAATGTCTTGGTATCCTGTAGCATTAAGATTACCCTTCACTGGAACTAAGGGGCCAAGCCCAAACCCTGAGGAACACCTGAACTCAATAACTAGTCGGCGTGTCCACTGACTTTTGGCCATACAGTGTACATGCGTGTGGTTTAATTTTGTGGTATCAATACTTCTGTGTGAGTGACTCTTTCAAACGGCGGACGTCGTGGAACAAGACGCTGTGAGCACGTCTGGGTGAACACGCCCAGACCGGGTCTGAGCTGTGAAGTGCTGCGAGGCTCAGAGAGATATGTGCTTACTCTAATTAAGACTGAGTAAACTGGGACACAGCATTTCCAAACTTAGCCAAATGGGACAGAGCATTTACAACCTCAGCCTTTAATGATCCAATGAAGGAGATCAGAAAGAGAGCGAGAAGAAAAGAGAGGTACAGAATGCAAAAAGGGAAAGAGAGTAAGAGAGAGAGAGAGAGAGAGAGAGAGGAGTGATTGGCACAAAGAAGAGAGAGGGGCAGAAAGAGAGAGGGCAATAAAATGAGATGAGAAAGATAGAGTGGGGAGAGATTGGGCAGCGATGGACTGGGAGAATGAAACGAAGTGACCGAGAGCCTGGAGAAGGCGAAGAGAACGAAAGACAGGCAGAGTGAGGAAGATGAACAGGAAGACGAGGAGAAAAGAGATAGAGTGAGAAGGATATTGACTGGTTAAAAATGCATGAGGTGTCTGGTGTGCAGCTCCACATTTCTAATGACCAGATCATCTCTAACTGTTTTTACTGTACCGAGTCAGTCAGTCAGTCAGTCAGTCAGTCAGGCAGGCAGGCAGGCAGGCAGGCAGGCAGGCAGGCAGGCAGGGAGTAACAGAGATGGGTGGTGAGGCATTACTAGTAATATTATTCATTTCAGTAATAATTTTACAGTTACCAATCAGAACAGAAGTAAAAAGAACAGAAGAGAAGAAAGAGAAGAATTGAATTTAGTAAAACATGACAAGTGTATTGTTACAAGGAAAAGTGGAGCTGGTAATAATTGGCTTAGCATGTCTGTCGTTCTCCCCTGGTTAATATGTCAGTCGGTCTGTAGTTTTTAATATCCAGTCAGTCGGTCTGTAGCCGTTCTGGTGAATATCCAGTCAGTCAGGTCTGTAGTCTTTCTCCTCTGGTTAATATCCAGTCAGTCGGTCTGTAACCATTCTGGTTAATATCCAGTCAGTTGGTCTGTAGTTTTTAATATCCAGTCAGTCGGTCTGTAGTCATTCTGGTTAATATCCAGTCAGTCAGTCTGTAGTCTTTCTCCTCTGGTTAATATCCAGTCAGTCGGTCTGTAGTTTTTAATATCCAGTCAGTCGGTCTGTAGTCGTTCTGGTTAATATCCAGTCAGTCAGTCTGTAGTCTTTCTCCTCTGGTTAATATCCAGTCAGTCGGTCTGTAGTTTTTAATATCCAGTCAGTCGGTCTGTAGTCGTTCTGGTTAATATCCAGTCAGTCGGTCTGTAACCATTCTGGTTAATATCCAGTCAGTTGGTCTGTAGTCATTCTCCCCTGGTTAATATCCAGTCAGTCGGTCTGTAACCGTTCTGGTTAATATCCAGTCAGTCGGTCTGTAACCGTTCTCCCCTGGTTAATATCCAGTCAGTCGGTCTGTAGTCGTTCTGGTTAATATCCAGTCAGTCGGTCTGTAGTCGTTCTTGTTAATATCCAGTCAGTCGGTCTGTAACCGTTCTCCCCTGGTTAATATCCAGTCAGTCGGTCTGTAGTCGTTCTCCCCTGGTTAATATCCAGTCAGTCGGTCTGTAGTCGTTCTCCCCTGGTTAATATCCAGTCAGTCGGTCTGTAACCGTTCTCCCCTGGTTAATATCCAGTCAGTTGGTCTGTAGTCTTTCTTCCAATCAGTCGGTCTGTAGCCGTTCTGGTTAATATCCAGTCAGTCGGTCTGTAGTCTTTCTTCCAGTCAGTCGGTCTGTAGCCGTTCTGGTTAATATCCAGTCAGTTGGTCTGTAGTCTTTCTTCCAGTCAGTCGGTCTGTAGCCGTTCTGGTTAATATCCAGTCAGTCGGTCTGTAGTCTTTCTTCCAGTCAGTCGGTCTGTAGCCGTTCTGGTTAATATCCAGTCAGTCGGTCTGTAGCAGTCTAAGTGTTACTCCCTGAGCTCTAATTGTTATTCCTGACGGTGTGACTTTCATTTTCTCTACCTCCCTCCTCTCTGCCTCCTCTCCATCTGTCTGGCCTACCTCTGCCAATGCCGTGTTCGAATGTGTGTCATGTGTGTATGTGTGTGTGTGTGTGTGTCTGCATGTGTGTGTGTGTGTGTGTGTGTGTGTGTGTGTGTGTACTATATAATTACCAGTTTCCAGGTCTGTGAGCTTGTATCAACATGCAGGGAGGTTTGGCTACCGTGGTGGTACAAGCACCAGAATGACGGAAAAGTGCACCGCACACATGGCAGATTACAGCAGGGATGAGAGGGTTTTTCCTGGCCGAGCCACAAAGTCGAAACCTGCTCTGGACTCACACACACACACACACACACACACACACACACACACACACACACACACACACACACACACACACACACCCGGGCCATCCAGCCACTTGTCGGGGACGGCTACCTGGCCGGCGTCGCTACCGGCCTCTCTTCAAGCCCGTTCAGATTACAAAATTGTTGACTCTTCACATTCTGGCAGCCGAGACAGCCAAATGTGCTCGCTGGAAAAGCTGAATGTGCGCCGAGAAGTGAAAAACATCTCGACAGGCTGGCAAATGTGTAAAATAGATGTTCGGATTCGGTTTACCAGCAGTCAGAAAATGTGTTTCTTGGATTGGGAAGAATGCGTAGGGTTGTTGTGTTACACAACCTCGACTTCACTTACACTTCAAATGGTATATCTTCCCCTGCGGGTATCCATGTCAATAAATCCATAATAATAAAAAATAAGAACTTATTGTCTCCTCTATTCTATTCTATTCTATTCTATTGTGACTAATTACGACAGGCTCATTGGCTTTAGCAGAATCAATGCTAACACACATCAGCTCCAAGTGGTTGACATAATTATCTGAAAGAGCAAGTCATTTTCCTGGCCAGCACACTTGGCCAACAAACACTGTGTGTGTGTGTGTGTGTGTGTGTGTGTGTGTGTGTGTGTGTGTGTGTGTGTGTGTGTGTGTGTGTGTGTGTGTGTGTATGTGTGTGTCTGTGTGTCTGTGTGTGTGTGTGTGTAATATTCCATCAGTAGTATAGCTCTGGGTTGGTTAACATTTGCATAATGAAGTCAATAACACTGAGAGGGACGTTATTACTAATTTAATAAGAGGAGGTGTGTGTGTGTGTGTGTGTGGTGGGGGTGGGGAGGTGGGGTGGGGGGGGTGGAGGTGAAGGAGAGATAAAGAAAGGGGAGATGGAGATGGGGGGGGGGAGAGACAGACAGATTGACAGACAGAGGGCATAGAAAGATAGAGGGATAGAGGGAGACAGGAAGACGAGAGAGAGGAGAGGAGAAAGGGAGGAGGGGTAAAGGTGGGAGGAAGATAGAGAGTGAGAGGCAAAGAGGGAGGTGGGGGGGACACCATGTGGAGAGAGAGAGAGAGAGAGAGAGAGAAAGATAAAAAGGGAGAGAGAGGTGGGCGTGAGGAAGAAAGGACAAGGCAGGAGAAAGGGGGAGAAAGGGAGGGCGCGCACGAGGGAGACAGAGAGAGAACACGTGGGTGTGTGTGTGTGAGGGAGCGGGGAGATCGAGGGAGGCAGGGGAAGAGCGAGGTGTCGAGTTGATGGGTGAGCGGTGTGTTCTTCACTTCTGTTTTCACGGCGGACCCGCTCTCCCCGCTGTCCTCGCTGTCCTCGCTGTCCTCTGGATGAACGGCGAGAGAAACCAGCGGCCCCAGAGAGGATGACTGTCAGGACGAGCAGCACCCTTGGCCCCCTTGGCCCCCAGACCACCAAGGGGCCCCTCCGAAAACAAAAATTGCACCAACATGCTTTGTTGGGTTTTGTAAGTGCTGTCCTCCTCCTCTCCCCCCTCACCTGGGCAAGGTCACGCCTCAACACTCTACCTCGATGAGCTGACTGATGGAATCCTGCTATGAAGAAAAAGACACCGAACTGACTGACGGTACGCAGGCCACGCCCCTTAGGTGGCGCCGACGTGGTGAAGCGACGCCGATCCGCCGTTGTTGTTGTTGTTGTTGCTGTGACTTCCCTGCGCTGCGGCCGCTAGCCTCACCTTGGTAACCGCTAGCCCATACGACACGCCCAACACACCATGAAACACGAGATGCCAGTTGGAGGCAAATGGCGATTTTGGCATGTTGTGTACATGCCAGGTTTCACAGACATGTCTTGATTTGTTGTTGCTTTAATGTGAAAGTTGCATATTACAGCTTTAACTGCACATTTGCACTACGAACAAGTCTGAAAAGGTGGGTAACTGACTGAGCGGGTACTTGGCAGGGCAGATACTCAACGTTTGGCCCATGAAGCATTTTTGCCCTGTGGCCCCAAACAGGATAATTCACCGTAATCCAGGCATGCTCAGATCCACAGTAGAACAATATATTTGGGTTTAAAAGGGTGCTACGTAAGGGTTTCCTGTCTAACCTTGCATGCTTCTGGGTAAAATACAGTATTAAACAGGTCATCTCATAAATGAGAGTCTTCTGTTCTTCTCCCCCACAACCATCTTTCAACGGGAACTTCATATTGCAATGTAGATGAGGCGAAACACACTGGCTATAACTCACTGTCCCATCTCTTACACTCTTGATTGTGTATGTCAGCAGGGTGAAGACGATAAAACCTTATCAAGCTCACCATTACCAGGCCAGGATAAAGGGGTGTTTCTCTGTCTCTAATCGTCTCTTTGATTTACAGATGGGAGGAGAAATGATTCAGGATCCATCCATGTATCTCTCTCGCACACACACACACACACACACACACACACACACACACACACACACACACACACATACACGTGCACACCCACTGTAGGGCAGTGATGAGGTTGTTCCTGCTGATTGCTGTTAGTTTCATCAGAAATTCTCCTTTGCCTTGTGTGTGTGTGCGTGTGTGTGTGTGTGTGTGTGTGTGCGTGCGTGCGTGCGTGCGTGCGTGCGTGCGTGCGTGCGTGCGTGCGTGTGTGTGTGTGTGTGCGTGTGTGTGCGCGCGCGTGTGTGTGTGTGTTTTATTCATGACAACTATCTGAAAAACAAAATTAAATGATGGATAAATAAATGAAAGATACAGTCAACTGTTTGATTGACTAACACAAGACGGTTTTCATTTTCACACCGTCTGTCAGTCAGTCTGTCTGTCAGTCCGTCTGTCAGTCCGTCTGCCAGTCCGTCTGCCAGTAAGTTAGTCAGCGAATCAGACAACCTGTCAGTTCGTCCCTTCTGTCCGCCTGTCCATCCAAAGGGCCGATGCTGTTTTATTTAAACACTCAAATTCAAACGGCATCTTGGTCCCTTGACAGGACTGAAGTTTAAATCATTTCTGTTCATCGTTGATTATGTAGACAAACAGCTGGGATGATTACTCTTATTACATTTTCTTGTGCACATGTGCCTCGCAGAAAAGAACTGTATGTGTGTGTGTGTGTGTGTGTGTGTGTGTGTGTTGTGCCGCTCACCCCGCCTCTGTACGCCCTACATATAAAGCAGTCCAGTGCTAACACCAGCTGCCGCCTGTATCTCTAATTATAGCCTCTTACCTCCCAGGCTCCCAGGGCAAGGCTGGGGGTCAGGTTACTCCGTCCCACAGAACTACTCACAGAGATACACACCCCGTTTAAACTGGGCGTCGAAAACAGCTTCTGTCGGGGCTTCAAAACATTCACACAGTCTCGGACTAGATATTTATTTTCCTTTGCTTCGACCCGGCCCGTAGTTTAAGATATCCTATAAATACTGTTGTTACAATGCTGTGTTTTATCATCAGAAGCAGCGTAGTAAACCAAAATGGGATACAAATTCAATATATGAAGGTTTTTTTCCAAGGGATTTTCTTATCTATGAGGAATTTCCCGGTTTGTATTATCAACCTATTTCAACTGCAAAAGTAAAAGGATGCAGAATTCCCTTCAGCAATTTCCTCTTCAAGTCAATCCCTGAAACCGTTTTCACGTCAGCTTCGGCGGCACAGCGTGGGCGAGGCCGGAGATAGCGGCGATAGCCAGAGTAGCAGGCCTCTCGGGGGTATAAGCACTGATATAGGGTCAGTAGCCGGCTCTCTCCGGTTGTCTCCAGCAGTTTAACATGATTGATAACGCTGACCGCAGACAAGCTCTGCTATTCTGAGAAGGTCTGAGTTGCCTGACACACTGGGAGGGGGGGAGATTTTTAGATGTTTGCTTCCTCACCTTCTTTCTCCCCCCGTTCTTCCCCATTTCCCATTTCCTATCTCCTCCCACTCTTCCTCTCTCATTCTCTCCATCCCATCCATCTCATTCTTTCTCTCCCTCCACCTGCTTTCCCCCACTCCACTCCACTCTTTCTCCCTTCCCTCCCTCCCTCCCTCCTCTAATGTTCCTCCCTCTCTCTCCCTCTCTTTTTTCTCTCTATTTTGGACGCTCGGCGGGGGCAGGGTGACTCTGAATGGGTTCGTCCCCTCTCCCTGCTTCTGTCTGTCCTGTCTGTACCTCTTTCCCCCGTCTCAATCCCCTGGGAACCGAACCTCTCAAACTTTTTCTCTTGGAAACAAACTGAAACGTAGAAGACCTCCAAAATCAACAAGGAGAAGAATAGAAACTGAAGAATTATAAATTGGAGTTCCTTTCATAGTCCTCTGTGGGGAAGGTTTTGTTTTATTTTTAGACCAGGCTAACAGTGTGATTTTTCCTGCTGGATTTGAACATTGCCTCCATTGTCTTTTCTCACAATCGACCAGGGCCAAAAAGGATTTAACAAGGGAGTCACATGTTTGTTTCTATGGTAACATTGTGTTTCCTGAGCCTCTGAAGGACTGAAGGTTATAAGTGAATACCCAACAAACTCGTAGTCCAAGGTACAGTAAAAATCCACTTCACTCAAAGCAGAACTTTATTGATCCAATATGGGGACAATTAAATGCCCCTGAACATTTCTGACTGCTGTCTGTCTATAAACAGTTTTATAAAGTTTTATTATTCTCATTTAACTGAGATATTTACCAAGATGTATCTGCCAATAAGATTATACAACACACATTTATAAGGTGGGGAAAATAAATTGCCATAATGTGTTTGTCCCATCAGAATACAGTGATGTTGAAACTATGGACTGCAACTGTGGTGGATATTTCTCCTCTTGGCTTTTGGTGTGTAACTGAAATCTACAGCATATGATTATTGTGTTAGGAAACTACGGCTTTAAACATGTTTTATTTGACACCTTTAGTTGATAGATGGGATCCCTGTTTTGGCTGGGTAATTAGTCCTATTGTAGACACGCCCACTCACAGATGCTTGTCCTGCAGCAGTTGTAAATCTCCGTGGGACAGATGCGTCTTGGTTACACGTACAGAACTTGTTTTGAGAAAACTGGATAGACTGACGCATCGGTACATTTGTGTGTGTGTGTGTGTGTGTGTGTGTGTGTACGGATTTAACTGAACATCCCAGGCAATTAAAAACCAACAACATAATATTACACGAGCAAAATATTTCATTACAGTCAGAAATATCTACGATGCATTTGATTTATCTCATGCGGCCTCAAGGTGGACACAGATAAGATAAATTAAACAGGTGTTGTCATTTAAAAAATAAAAAAAAAGATCAACTGCTATTTAACCTGTGTGTGCTGATAAATTAAAGAGCCATGGGGTGACATCCTGAACTCTAGAGAGGCAAACTAATTGGCAGATAAACTCTTGTTGTACCTATCTAGTAGTAGTATCTAGTAGTTCACTTCTGTGCTTTTAAGTTAATGGCAGGTTCTCGACCCATTCACTCAATATATGATGTGTCCGTAGGCGTTAGCATGCACCATAATGAACAAAACAAATACTGGATGCGCAGAGGTGAAGCTCCTACCAATCTACCAAAGAGCTTATTTGGCAGAAAGTTGGTGAATGCATTTAATGATTCATGTTCTCAAGGGTGTCATTGTCCCCTTTTGTTCCCCCTCAAATGATCATTAGTAGCCTACACACCACATCATGCTAAGTCTGCGCAATCATTTGGTGTGGAGGAAGTAGCAGCAGCAGTTGGTGTCCTTGAAAGGCTGGATGGTGACAACAGGTGGGCTGGGTCATCTGTTTTAGAATACAGGACACACACACACACACACGGACATGCCAGTTAGTGAAAATGCCATTTTGCATCCCTCACTGAATTAAAACGGAATGCAAAAGTGTCTGCCTCAAAATGGCTGCAGATAGGAGTTGGGATTCGACGGGAAATGGTCTATATGTGACAACTACATTTACATGGTTTGGATGGTTGGATGGAAACTTGGTGTAGAGGACAATTGTGAATCCCTGCTGTGTTCCCAGCTGAGCCTGGCTGCTGCGTGTGTCTATTTTAGCTCCTGAACATTTACTCTCTCTTCCAACCTTCAGTCTTTGTAACACTGTGACCATTTTAGCTGCTGTAGATCAATGCGTTGCGGTTGTCAGGGCTCTGCTAGATCAATGGTCAGCTTTCTTACATCACATGCACACACACGCGCACACACACACACACACACACACAGGGGGCACAGGCAGAGTTATGTTCGATCGATCATGTAATTTGTTAAATTAATGCAGCACAGAAAGGTCAATCTGAGACCAGCTATGGAGTCAAAACACACCAATTCTTCAACAAATTACATCCAACCTGGCTCATGGATGGACGGATGGATGGATGGATGGATAAATATATAGATAGATAGATAGAGAGAGAGAGAGAGAGAGAGAGAGAGAGAGAGAGAGAGAGAGATAGATAGACTAAGCAATTTGTCCTGAAATGGTATAGTCAGTGTTTCACTGCAGAAAGTTCAGAGGCATCGAGTCCTGAGCTAAAGCTAAAAAGTGCTGTAAACCTACTTAAGTCATTGGGTTTTACTCATGCATACAACTGAGTGTCATCAGCATAGCAGCAGAAGACAATACCATGCCAACAGATTAGGTTGCCAAGTGGAAGCATGTATAGTGAGAATAAAACTGGGCCTACAATTTAGCCTTGAGATACACCTCACTAAAGAGTCAGAGGAAACATGGTCACCGATCGAAACACAGACTTTTCTATTTGACAGGTAATCTGAGAACCACTCCAGGACAGCCCCAGAAATGCCAGTCCACTGCCTATGTCCACACTGCACTTAGATCGAGCAACAACACCAGCACTGAGCACTCACCTGCATCTGCATTCATCAGGACATCATTAATAACCTTGAGAAGGACATGCTTCTTACATAACAGTCAGTGTCATTTTAAATCAAATCTCCAGAGCAGTATAACTATCACTTTTCATTTAGAGCTGTGTCAAAGACGGGCAGAGAAAGAGAAGGGGAAAAAATATTTCAATCATCCATCACAGCATGCCACATAATGCAGAAATACAATCCCAGGCACATAATACAGGCACATAATCATGTTATGATACACAGCAAGAAAGTTACAAAATATGAATCCATCTGACTACATAAAAATAAAGAAAATATTCTTAAGATATTAGAGAGAAGTAATTTGTCTTCATAGAATAGAGTTTTTTTTAAAGCGAGCTGGAATTTAATCTCCTCTCATTTCCTTGTGTTATCTCTCTCTCTTTCTCTCATTCATTCGCTCACCCCTTCTTTATCTCCCCCTCTCATTCTCTCTCTCCCCTTCTCTCTTTCTCTCCTCTCTCCCTCGTTCCCCTCCCGCCCTTCTCCTTCTACCTCTCCTTCTCCTCACTCACATAAAACCCACCAAACACATTTGAATCATTCACTTATGTGTCCACGTGGATAAACAGCAGGCCAGGACATAAATCATAAGGCAACATGGATTCATCATGGGATGTACAGCATTGTCACAGTTGTCTGTTGCACATACTGCTGTGTATCAAGCACACAAAAGACATTTCAGACTAAATTAAGGTTAAAATCCATATAGGACAACTGCCAGTGCCAGACTTGCTAACAATGAACGGCAACTTGACAGCTGTGCAGCCTTGTACTTTGACACCCCTGCCAACTGCAGGGTCCTCATATATTCAGTGACACAATCACATTATGAAGCACAATACACAAAAACACTAATAGAAACAAGCAAACAGCAGGGATCCCCAGCACACCAAACATGTTCACGTCTTCGGCTCACTCATCTCCTTGACTAAATGTGATCCACTGATCGTGTAATAGTGGGAACGCAGTTGCCAGTATCGTGCTCCACACACACACAGCATTGTGGGATGTAACACTGTATTGTACTTAGATGTGGTGCCAGAGGCCTCAAGGCAAAGTGGAGCTCAAGAAAGCAGACTTCCTGCCCCACCATAGTCCCATGAAGGGTTTTTGTTTGGTTTTTGTAGTTTGGATTTTTGGCATCAGATTTTTTTTTTAAAGGCTGGTGTTTCCACATGTCTCAAATGGTCTAGAAATCTTCCACTAGAGCCAAACAACTCATAACTGATGTAAACGATTGCACTGAAAATCTACAGAGAAACTGCACCCCAGATTTTCTTATTGATCATATTTTCTGGAGCAGGAATAAATTGCATGTCCCTCTAAGTCTTATGGTAGATTTGTATTTGATCTAGAAAACTAAGAACATATTTTCTGTTCCAGCAAAAAGTCCTGTGACCTTAATTGGCCAAGAGGAGGAATACTGCCTTGGGTTCAATGTGCATTAGAGAGGTGCTGGGGAAGTTGGGGTGCTGATCCAAGGCACTCTCACCTATAATATTCCATGTTTGAACATCAGGGCCAAGCAAATGTTTAATTCAAAGTTACAAGGGCATGGTCCCAAAAAAAAAGATTTACCACGTACATCCCAAAACTGTAAGCATGCTGTTAAAAATAACAAGCTTACCAAGTGATTTTATTGACACTAAAACTAAAACATGCTTCAAGATATTTTGTGACATTGTTTCACTGTGCTGACAGATCATTTTGCTGGTTCTAGTTTAAACATTTTTATGATGAAACCATTTTTTATCCTTGCAATTTTATTTTCCATGCAGTCTGAAAATGATTTCATTTTGAGAGTATAGATTTGACTTAAGAGTGATGTTATCCAAACATTGAACTTTCTCCATTTTTCCTCCAAAGTTCTCTCTCTTTCTTGCCCCTCTCCCCTTCTTCCTCTTTTTCTCACTGTGTCTCTCTCTATTTTTCTCTCCTCTTCTCTTCCTCCTTCTATCTCTGCCTCTCTCGTCCTAACCTGTTCTCTTTCCTTCTCCCTACTTTTCTATGCCTCCCTCTCTCTTTACACCTCTCTGTCCTCTCTCTTCCTTTGCTTGAACCCCCCCACAGCTGTTTCCACCAATGAGTAGCCAGACCTGTAGCGGGGAGGCGTGCCCTCCATCTCCACGACCCAATCAGAGGACTCTGTTGGAAGACCTTGTAGTGACCTTTAATTCGCCAATGGCCTGGCTGTTGGTAGTGGCTCTGATCCTCACATGGTCAGGAGTGGCCATCGTTCTCTTTGACCTGCTTGACTACAAGACTCTAGCAGGTAGCTATTGTAGAATCAGTGTATTTACTATTACTATTACTACTATTACTATTACTATTACTATGTTATTTTTTTATTTTTTTATTTTTTATGACTATTTTTTGCAATGTAAGTCATGTAATTGTTAACTATTTAATTCCCCAGTTCTACAATGGCTATAATTCCTTCATAATGTGATTATAATGCGCTTATGATGCCTTATAATACCTTATGAACAACACTTCAAGTCAAGCGTTGCTCCATTTTTCACATTTCATTCAGACATCCATATTTTATGCGAGCGTTTTTCAACACCCTGCCAGACATTTTTGAAGCAGACTTCAAAAGTGGACTTGTTTTCGCCAAGGTCATCATTTTCAACACATCCACGTCAAGTTGGGACACACACACACACACCTCATATAGCTTTTCAACACATATTAATAGAGGCACAAGTTGTGTCAACATATTTCTTGACTCAACCTGTGCTAAAGCAAGTGTTGTCCCTCACTGGACAGACAGATGAATTGAAAATGACACATCCTGTTAAGCGTAGAGGCCATGCTTTTCCTCAAGCAGTTACATTTCCTCATAGCCTCTAACAGTCTTCCAGTTGAAGGCTTATGTACCAGTGTAGAAATGCAGCTGTGTACATATGCACCGAGGTCCATCCACTCCAATTCATTTTAACTTCAATGTCACACCCATAGACACAAATGTATTTTCTACTCAGAATGTGAATGGATAGAAAGGGCACTTCCTGGTTTATCGTGGTAAAGAATATCAGTATTGTTGCTGTGGAAATGAGCGTTGTTTCACATGTGTGCAGTGAGACTCAATGTTCAAAGCCACTGTGTGACAAGACAATAGTTTGTAGTTTCACCTCAGTTTTTCAAGCATTTTGTGCACTTCAGATATTAGCAGTGATCTAAATAAATACGTGACACATCAAGGTGAAACTGCTGCCCTTGTTCGGGCCACACAGCAGGAAGAAGCTGGTGTATTGCAGTGTAGCAAATACTATTCAACTATAAGTCAATTTGAAGGATAGTGACCTTTCTATCGACTCCAGTTCCTAATATCTACTCCTCTACCACCACCACTACCCCAATTCACCATAAATGTATCCTATCCTGTAGTGGAAGGATAGTCTAGCGTCACACATCCACACACTCACCTCTAACTCCTTTCCTTCCTCCCCCCTCTCACCCCCCATCCCTCCACCACCCATTCTCTCCCCTTATCTCCCTCCGTCACCTATTCTCCATCCTCATGCTGCCAATCACCTCGTTGTCATGCCGACGCCATCCCATCCAAAGAGTACACGTCATACTGTGACGACCCCGTGTGTTTATCTCCTGGTAAAAACAACAACAACAACAACAACAACAACAACAACTAACGCCTTTCTGCACTTACTACACTGCTTGGTTGCACTGCTGCTTTGCCGATTGCCAGATCTGGAAATACTGTATGTATCCAGTATTTCGAACAGAGCCTGTATTTATCAAGCCTCTCAGGTACAATCTCAATCCATCCAAGCACTTGATAACACGGTGTGTGTGTGTGTGTGTATGTGTGTGTGTTCACATTACCAAATGTGGAATTTCAAGTGTGTCTCGGCGGTTAGTTGCCCAGGGGGTTAGATCTCTCCTGGACCCTCAATACCAAGTGACCATATGATACATGAAATAGGTCATTCAAATACTTGTGGTACAGCTAACTCACTAGCGCTGATGTCTTTTGATGCCTGTTGGCATTATAAAGCGATTTGTGCAATTTTACAAATGTACAATGTTGACAGACAAATATGTTGTGGTCAGTGTGGCTGATGTCATGATAGACCAAGAAAGTGAAAGATAGAAAACAGAATTGAAGGAGGTTGATCTTTTATCGCAGGGTTATCGATATAATTGCAGCGGAAACGCTCTGTCTTCTGTTAAATTTAGATAGCTTCTGCACTCTGAATCAAATATTTGCAAGTTGACAATGAGAAAATGCTATGCTGAATTTTTAATCACAAGGCTTTTCTCCCACCATGACATTTCAATAAAGGCCAGTGTGTGTAAATGAAACCGCAAGGAGACATTTTGGGACAATAAGGAAGAAATGCAATTCTTCCTGAAAAGACCAGAGAGAGAGAGAGGTAGGAGGTAGAAAGAGACAGATAGACAGACAGGCAACCGAGAGGGAAAAGGGATGCAGGGGGAGGCAGAGAAAGATGTTGTAATACAGTAGAGAGACAGAGAGGGTAAATGACAGATAAAGAGGGGGAAATGCAGAAAGAGAAAAAGAGAGAGAGCTACAAAGAGAGAGGCAGGCAGGTGAGAGAACGACAAGAAAATAAGAGCGAAATAGGAAAATCATAGGTACAGTCGACAGCCACACAGTCACTTTACCACACCTCATTCCCGAGAGAGAGAACTAGGGATGTTATTATGATATGCCCAAGCTCTTAATAGAGAAAACCGCTGAATTTAGATTGAGAAAGATGGAAAAATGTGACTGAGATAATCTAGGTTTAGTGGGGGAGGAAGTGATGACGCTACTATATAGAATAAAGCTATGTGTCCTCAACATCAGTCTCCCGTTCATTGTTGGTGTAACGCCTACGGAGTCTCGTCTTAGTTCTCTGGTCATGTTAACACGTAGTGAATGGACTGTCTCAGGCTATAGAGATATTCTTACATTGAGTCCCATGTTAGCGTTGGGAGGTGTCATTTTTTAAATATCCATGTGCCTCGTTAGGGGGCAACACATTTTGATAGAAAGAAAGTTTCGCTGCTCTTGAGGTTTCCTGTCCATTAGTTTCTCTTATCCAACTCAGTTGTGTCTTTGCCGGCTTGTTTTTTTTTTCCTTTTAAGATGTATTTTGGGCCCCTTGGGGTCTCTTTATCTCAATGGCACAATTTGTATTTTTTCATCCCTTTCATTTGTGTTTTACCATTCTGCAAACTTAACTTCACTAAACAAAAAAAAGCAGTGACAAAGAGGCAGAGAGAGAAAAAGAGACATGAGATATGAAAGGGAGAGAGAGGCAGAGAATAGATTGAAAGAGAGTCGGGGAGACTTGAGAGAAAAAGAGAGAGACGTGGAATAAATAGCTAAGAACGAGAGAGGGAGAGAGAGAGAGAGAGAGAAAGAGAGAGAGAGAGAGAGGGAGAAGAAAGGTGACAGTGGAAGAGGAAATAGAGAATGAATGATTAACATCAGTAAGAGAAAGAGGAGAGAGAGAGAAAGAGAAATGCCCGGTATCGGTGACACTGTCTGGAGTGCCAATCAAATAAATGTCAGTGCATTAATCATTTGTTTATGAGGATCTGTCATAAAACTCCTTCACACCGGGTCAAAGGCAGACAGGCACAGTGAGTGGCTTCCTCCACCCGGGAAAGGAAAGAGGAAACTTAAAATGAGGAGAAAATGAAGTAATTACCGTCCAGAAATGAAACAGCGCATTTAGGAATTTAAAGCCCTTAATCATAGTAACACACACAGCGTGAGAATGTATCCCCCTGAAACACACATTCATCTGTGCATCAGCAGTAGCTATATTATCCTGATTGTTGTTTAGCTATTTAATGAAAACCTAACCAAGTGTTCCAGCTCCATTTTAATCTCTGCACATTAACGCTGGCAGCAGTTTGAGAAGCCAGTCACTGGAAGTCGGTTCATTTTCCACAACCAGGGGACCATCGCTTGATGTTGAGCATGGTCGCCTTGTTACCTCACTTGTTGGTGCAGAAAAATTGGCTCCAGCTGAACATGTTGGGCAGAACTGCCCACCAGCAGCCAATCACGTACCTGCTGCTGCTATATGAAGCGCCTTTACAATGCATTAGCTCAATAAATAAGAATAACACAAAAGCAAAACACTTTTCTGCCAGGAATATCAGTGCAAAGTGAAATTGATGGAGCAGCATATAATACTTTTAAATGCATACATACATGAATACATAATACACAGGGGAGAGGCTGTGATATACAGGGAGATTGGGAGGCAAATAAGAGGGAGACAGAATGAACACCATGGAGGGGTCAATGTGCAAAAGTAGAACTGAAAATACCGAGCACAGATTTTGGCATAATTGCATCGCTGCATTGCTTCAAATGCCGCTCCGTGTATGATTTGGCACAACATTGGCATTTTTCTGCTTGTTTACCTGCTTTGACTTTGTTAACCATTGAACCCTGATATTGTCTGTCCTCTGGAGTGTGTATTCACCACCTGTATTCAGGCTTAAATGCAAACAGGCAGAATTACCTCCTGAGGACGTGATCCCAGAAAACAGAAAAATAATACTGCGGCAGTCAATTTGCTTTATTTGGTAAATGTGCTGGAAGTACCATTTTCAGGTATAAGTACTGTCTTTATACCGCATTATACCGCAAAATGGTGGGATGCCACCTGAAAGGTTCTGCTGTGTTGTGGCTACGTCCTGCTGTGTTGTTGTGTCCTCCTCATCCAGCATGTCTAACGCATCGTGTAGAGATAGGTCCCGATGTGTGTTGCATGTTGAAAAGTGTGTGAATGATTTCAACCTGCTAGTCGCATTATATCATAGAGTACGGCATACGGCATCATAATAAATATGATCTATGTGGCTGTGAAAGGTTGAACAAGTCCAATATGTGACTCCTTAGGTGTATGGCTTTGTCTCTCTAGTCCCTTTCCCTTCCTGTATGTGTCTCGCTTCCTCTTAGTTTGTCTCTCTCTCTCTCCTCTTGTTGCTTCTCTGTATAACTCTCTCTCTCTCCCGCTCCCCTTTAAACTACCAATAACTCTGTCTGTGTTAATGTGACGTTCACGTGTCTCTCTCCCCTCAGGTCTCCCCCCTCCTCCTGCCATCGCTAAGAGGGCTTTCAGAGGCAGAGGCAAGCTCAAACTCCTGAATATCACAATACACATCGTATGTGTTGCTAAATACAAACTTAATAGGTTTCCTTTCTGCGGCACCAGGCGGACCGTGTGACCAAACTGAGACTTGAACATGTGGGGAACCATGGTGTCGTGTGAGAATGATAGCTGGAGTTTCCACTGTCTGTTTACATTCCCTTTAAATAAAACTTTATTAGTGGGATGCAAAATAGTACATACTAATCCAATCAAATCTGATATTATTATCCCTAAATACTCCAATATGACCTGCTGTAGCTTGTTCTTCTCCTCTTTTTTCTATTCTATTCTATTCTATTCTGTTGTAATGTATTGTGCTTTACTGTATTCTATTCTATTCTGTCGTATCCTATTCTATTCTATTCTGCTGTAATGTATTGTGCTGTACTGTATTCTATTCTATAATATTCTATTCTATTCTATTCTATTCTATTCTGCTGTAATGTATTGTGCTGTACGCTATTCTATTCTATTCTATTCTATTCTATCCTATTCTAATCTATTCTGCTGTAATGTATTGTGCTGTACTCTATTCTATTCTATTCTATCCTATTCTAATCTATTCTGCTGTAATGTATTGTGCTGTACTCTATTCTATTCTATGCTATTCTATTCTTGACCACCATAATGACCAAGAGACAGCAACACAAAGATAGCAACTTCACATCGCCCTCCCTGCTTCCCTCATCCAGCCTATCCCGTCATTTCCTCAGGTGGCGTCCGGCCAATAAAATCAATCTCTGCTGGAGCCCATGGTGACGTCACAGCTCAGGAAGGCACCGATTGGTTGGAGCTGCTGTGGACATTTGCAGCCAGTCTGGTAGCTCCTGATGAGGAGGAGGAAGGTATTCACCAGCTAACTGAAACCATCACATGTAAGAACACATCACCTCACACTAATCAACTAACAGAGTAAATGGTGATGGAAGCTCTCATTGGCTGGAGAATGAGTCATGTGCAAACTATACTCATGTCTGGGCTTAACACAATAAATAAGACATATTTTTTAGTGCAAATGATGGAGCCTCCACATTTAAGAATGAAAGTAATGATGAAGATGAAGGTCTGGGAGATGATGAAGATGATGATTTTGATGATTAAAATCTCTCTTACATGTGGGAAATGTCTTCTTCAATCCCAGTGTTGACTGTGATGTGTTAACACATTGAAACCTTCATACCTTATTTCACCATTAACATTCACTGTGTGATGATGATGATGATGATGATGATGATGATGATGATGATGATGATGATGATGACGATGGTCAAGTAATCCAAGTTAATCCAATAATTAAAATAAGCAGGGTTGATTTTAATATAAATAATATATATTAATATCATCATATTAGTAAAATATATATATATTAATAATATATTATATTACCCATTATTATATTATATACTATTATACACTATACACCCCTTTTTCAATCAGAACCAATCATCCATTGAAAACATTGTCATTTAACTGTGACCAATCAAAGCGCTTGCTCTCATCCAGACTTACAATACACTGTGTAAGTCAAATGACATGTATTGTGAACATAACAAGCAGCCGGTATACAGTATATGGAGTGCAAGAGTCAAAACAACAAACAACAGCAACAAAACAACAGCACCAAGACAGAAGAAGAAACAAAAACACATTCCTGGAATATCATGTTAGTTATAGAGCGAAGCAGGTTTGTCATTGTGAGAAATGATAACAATTTGGGTTGTTTGCATGTGTGCCATTTTGCATCCCCTGATATGTAGGGACTCAAAATGGCTGCCACAAAATCGCCACAGATATGAGCTTTGAAAGCGAAGGATTGATGAACTATATCTCTGGTATTAAACGGTGGTTTCTCCTCTGTCTTTCAGCCTTCCACTCTGAGGAGCTCTGAAGGGGAGGTGGGACAATAGAAGAAAGTGAGGGGAGGAAGAGGTGGAGAGAGGAGGAGAGAGGAAGAAGAGAGAGGAAGAGGAGGAAGAAGAGCGTGTCTGACTAAAGTTGAAGAGGAGCTGTGGGTGGAGAGAGAAGGAGGGGATGTTCTGCACATCTCAGCACTGAGTTCATCTCAGTGTCAAGTCTTTCACTGGACTTTGACAAATAAAACCTGACAATGAGAATCATAAGCTTCTGTTTCTTCTGTGTTTTTTGTTTTTCAATCTTTCCCCTTATCTGAATTCTGCACTGCATGGTATACAGCACATGCTGGTCTGAATGCAATATGTTCAAACCGTCTCATAGCTTTATACTCTTCACAGGCTGCACGCTACAATACATCGCGCTTACAGACGGTAGGAACGTGCGTGTATTGCTTGCCGATTTTTCATATACTGCAAGCTACAATTTAATGGTTAGCACTGGAGTAAATTTCAACACCCGACCTGACCCACCAAACTCACACACACACAAACACACACACACACACACACACACACAGTAGAGAACTAAGGCACATCAGTAACTAGTGTGGGGCTCATTACTCAATACAGGACTACATTACTCAGTTGAAGTGGACCAGGTCGCCTTCCTCCTTCCCTCTCTCCCACCTCCCTTTTTCTTCTCTCTTTCTCTCTCTCTCTTTCTCTCGCTCCACTGCAAGTGATATGAATCGGAGAAGACCAATGACTAGGAAGCCCCCCCAGTCAACATCACTTGAGTTACGAGCCTCCACCCCTGTAACAATCTGCTAGGCTGGAAGAGTAACACCATCTACACTTACTCAATCTGGCTCAGACGGGGCCAGGGGGCCTCCTTAGGTTGGTGGGTAAGCCCACCAAGCAGCTGCAGGAAATTGCAACCCCCAATGAAAGACATTATATTACATTACATTACAGTCATTTAGCAGACGCTTTCATCCAAAGGGACTTACAATAAGTGCATCAACATAGGTAGGGTAGAGAACTACTAGTCACCAGAAATCTTAAGAGCAACTCCTTCCTAGACAAGCATCTAGCATCAAGCGAGAGCAGAACCAGTGCTGAGGTAAAAGTGCAACAAGTTAACTACCTACTTTACATTTAAACAATTGAGACAAAGACGTCAACACACCATCAGTAGTAGCCACGGTCAAGGAAGCCATAGGCAGCCACGCACTCCCCCAGGGGGGAGCCTCGGTACTGAACAACGCCCCAGAGCCTGGAACGACATGTGACCAGACGTACCTGGACCATTTGGTGTTGTGAGGCTAACAGGTGGTTTTTAAAGTTTGAAACTGCACACAGCCTGCAATTGACAACAATTTCCTTTCACTCGATAAAAAGACAGCGGAGGGCAACAACTTTTTCTTTTTATTGATTTTATTATTACTGAAACTGACAATTGAATGAAGGAAATGATTCCCATTTTCTCTCTTCTCTGTCTTCCCTGACTCGGCCTGGATAGATGCTGTACATTCACTTTCTCCTCCTCATTTGCAGTAATTTTCATTCTAGTCCGCAGACTCAAACTGCAACGATTGTATAATTGGAAAAAACGAACAGTAAATAGAGTTCATTAATATTTTATTAAAATTAGTCAGCTTGCAATCAGCATTGTGGGAATGCTTTTCTGGTGTAATGAAATTATCATGAAATTATAATGAAATCATAATGAAATCATAACTTTATTGTGGCTCTAATGAATTTTCAACACATTGTCATGAATATTTCAGTGCAGAACCAAAGCTCTGTGACCCTGAAGAGAGATGACGCTGCAAAACGCGGCAAACTAAGTGACTTACACCGTCTTCCCTCAGTCCAAGCTTACTTTAAAACATTTTATTTGACTATCATCTGACAACCTTGGCAGGATATTTTGCTGTTTTCGAGAAATGTTCTTGTCTTTGTTTTAAATCTTTAAACATGGAAAAAAATGACATAATTAAAAGTGTAAAATGATTGACGCCATCGAAATCATAGTCAGATAACAAAGTTGTTGAAATAAGCTCGGTAAGTCTAAGGATAAAGGTCGCTCACTTACAGCAGTTTATTTGTTTGCAGTAGAGATGAAAAATGCCGTTTCCTTTGATTCATCAGAGTAAACACTTTATCCTCTCCATACACTCTTACAATCCCATCACAGTAAATGAACAAATAAGCATCACTTACAATCTGGTAATGGTTTGTTTGGGAGCTCAGCGCTATCCAGATGATCAATTATGGCAGAATTTCAAATCCCAGATAGATAAACAAATAAAACATATTTAATTAAACTATGTGGTTTGATTGTACAAACAAAGCTAAACAAAATGAACCAATCCAGGCAGCGGTAGTTGTTTAATGGTTATTATTTTATTACTTAACAATAAAGCTGAGGAAATCTCTATCTTTTTCAATCTTTCTATTATTAATAGTAGTAGAAGAGAGAGTAGACGTAGTATCGCAGTTGTTATGTGTCAAAATGTGTTGGATTTGTTTGCCTCTTGAACACTTTGTAACTGCTTTACACATACATATTGGTATTATTCCAATATTAGTTCCCTCAGAACAGACTCACTGCTGAGAGAAACCAGCAAAGGTGGTCATGTGTGAGGAGGATGGCATCGCAGTTGTACTGGCTGCGTACTGGGATAGACCCCTGGATGTGACCAGGACATGCTGGCAGGATTACTGGGACTTCCCTCATCGCTGCATTCCTCTTCACTTTCTTTTCCCCAGGTGCTGAACGGGGACGGCGAGTTCATGGCATTTACCACGGTGATCAATCTGGCAACAGACAATGAAAAAAAGTTGTTTCACCCATCAGTTGGTCATCTAAAAACATTACTGTCGCTCAGAATGGCAACAGTTGTAGCTTTTGGAGATTAGATGTTTTTCACAGAAAATATCTCAATTTCAAGATGAGATAAAATCAAACACACACACACACGCACTCTGTCTTTTCAATCCTTCAAAATGCATTCAGACAGAAATAACATTTTTGAGTGCTGAAATTGAGCAGTATTCCCCATGCCATGTTCTGTTTCCTGAAAGGCGATTGCTGGTGCAGGGGGGGGGGGGGGATACCGCTGTATTTCAGCTTTCAAATGTTTTATTTCTAGCATGTGAGTACAACCAGAATCATTGCACTTTACAGGGGAACACACACATGTGCTGCCACGGAACAGTCTGGTGGGTATTACTGTGGTCTTGATCGCAGCTATCAAAATGTCAAAGTGTTTAGTACGTGTAAATGTTATTCTATCTGATCAACACTGACATTGTGATGGAGTGTGGGGTGGCTGCACAGGCACTCACACACACACACACACACACACACATACCTGCATCTAGATTCCCGGCAGTAAAAGACATGAATAATGAATCTTAGTTTTCCCTGGCCGGAGGGAGAAGCTTTTAAACAGAATTTGTTGCTTTAATTTATTTACACAACCTGGCAACCTCGGCCCTCTGGCTAGGTGCATTACACAGCACTGAACCTTACTATGCTGGGAGGGGGACATGCACATGACGTACACACACACACACACACACACACACACACACACAGACATATCCACCCAAGCATGGATGTGCACATGCACACGTCGCAGACAATGCTTTCACGGTGACAGATATCACAATCAGTCTGTTAGTGTCCCATAGAAACCATGTATCTCCAAGAGGTTTGATGAGGTTTCACCCATTGATGCCATCTTTTTTTTTTTTATGTTTTCATTTTCAAATTTTTCTTCTTTTTATTTTATTAACAAAGCAAGTTGGCTGTGGACACGTTATTATTTACAGCAACAGTCAAGGGAAGTAGTTGGAGTGGGAGGGTTACGCACACACACATACACACTTTCTTGCCCGGGAGGTGCACAGTACAACAAGTCTTGTATTGTTGGGCCTCTGTGGAGCTGCACTGAACAGTTGTGGGCTGGATACCTTGCTCAAGGGCACGTCAGTGTTAGGTATTAAAAGGAAAGGAGAGCATGCTTCATTCACTTGCACTGCTCCAAGACAGTCTGAGGATTTGAACCAGTAATTTACGAGGCTATATGGCCACGGGGCATGAGCTAACACGTCGGGGGAAATGTAGGCATTGTAGAAATTAGGTTTTTCACATGTTAAGCTCAAAATTTCATCAGTGATGGCAGTTGGTTGAAAATACTACTGCTAAATCTATTGAAACAAACGCTGTTATCTTGAGATGCTTGAGATGTTATTTATTTCAAGAACCTGCACCCCAACCCCAATCTGGGCTGATTTATTGAGAGAGGAATCTATGAGAGAAAATCTTGTCTCACTGTCTGATATGCATGTATAATTCATCTCTCCTTCATCAATGTTTCACTCTGTCTCTATCCATTTGGCACCTCACTGCGCCTCTCCTCCAATTCTCTCTCTCCACCCCCTCTCCTCCCCCCCCCCCCCCTCTCCTCCTCCTTTTCCTCTCTGTGCTTTTCATGTATGTCACTGTCTGCAGTTTTTCAATGTTTCTGATGGCTGCACAAAATCAATTAGGTAAAGCAGGAGGCTACCCTGTTAGCCACATTGACAGCAATTATGAAAGCAATGGGCACTCTATTTGCTTATTGGGGGGTGAACAAGTTAGAAAAAAAAGTTTGTTTCACAGCATAAAACCACAGATACAGCATTACTAACTAGCCAAAAATAAAGCAGCAGACGTTCTTTTACTCCCAAATGAAAAAACGTATTTTGGATTGTCAGGTCTTAACCCCTCCCCCAAGCTGAGAAGATCAGACATCAGCAGCTGTTGAGGGTCAGCTGGGTTGCCAGGTTCCCTGCTGTTGGTAGCGTAACGTGGTACGGGTTGCCAAGTTGGGAGGGGGTGGTCAGAATTAGTTTGTGGAGTTTTGGAGTTCAATGTGTGAAAAAAACGAATAAACCAGTGTGTGTGTGTGTGCGTGTGTGTGCGTGTGTGTGTGTGTGTGTGTGTGTGTGTGTGTGTGTGTGTGTGTGTAGCAGAGTCATCTTTGATGTGTGAACTCTCCACTAGACTCCCAACACCACAGCTATCACGTCAAGGACATTCAGTGCTGCCACTGATAATATATATATATATATATATATATATATATATATATTTCATCATGTATTATCTCTACTGAATGTTTTGTATCTGTTGAAGGGATATTTATCCATTTTACACGTGTAGCATTTGTCCCTGCCTTCGGTGGACCACGTCAAAACTCAATTTTAAGCATTTGCGGAACATGCCTTGATTTGTTGCATTGTTAATAATAATGATATTTATTCCCTCTGCTAATTCAGAGAGGATAAATGACATTGTTGGTTAAATATTCAACTATATATCATTAATGGAAAACCTTGGGCTGCACAGTGGCTCAGCGCTTAGCACCGTCATCTCTCAAGCAACAAGGCCCCAAGTTCGATTTCCAGACCTGGCCGTTTCTTTGTGAAGTTGTTATGATCTTCCCGTATTCACATGGGTTTCCTCCGGGGCGCTCCGGTTTCTTCCCACATTCCAAAGACGTGCTGGTCAGCTGAATTGGAGACTCTGAAGTGCCCCAGACGTGTGAACGTGTTTGTCCATCTGTCTGTGTTCGCCCTGTGATGGACCGGCCGCCTGTCCAGGGTGTTTCCCTGCCTTCCGCCCAGCTGGTATACGCTCAAGCACACATTAAATAGGATTAAGCAAGTAAAGACAGTAAATGAATGAATGTTTACAAACTGACATGGATATAATTTCATAAAACCTCATTACCTTCTACCACTAAATCTTACCGTCTTCTTAAACTGTGTGTGGGAGCTCTGTATTTAGACTCAGAAGTAAATCCAAATATCAACACATTGCAGAAGAGGCTCAGATGAATCCTCCAAGCATCATTTCCTCCACTGCATATGGATACATCATATGGCATACAATCCTATAATAACTCTTGTGGTGTGCGGAAGTGATCTTTTCAGGAAACAGAACAGCTGACCACTATTCCTCATCCTCTTTCACCATCTCAGCGGTTTTCACAAGTTGATTAACAGAGTGAAGACCAGAAACTGTTTGTCCTGCTTTTAAAGGACGCGTCACTTTAAGGACTTCCCGGTTGACTCATTTCAAAGGATCACTGAGGAGTTTAGACACAAAATCACACTGTAATAATCCTTGTGCGACGCGTTCAGTATGGCAGGGATGTGACATGAACCCAGTTTTGGTCACAGGCAGATTTCAGGCGTGTTCAAGCAAGTCCTCATCCGTGTAAAAAAAGTCAAGTGAAGAAGCACGAGAGCCAACCAATGAGGTTTCACACAAAAGACAGCTGTTGCCATGCATTGCATGCACTATATCAAACGTGACACTTGTTGTCATAGTAACCACCATTTCAGGTGAGGTTATCCAATTAACAAGCTCCCTCACACCAGCTTATACTGACACTGTACTTTGATGCTATGGCGCTGGTTGCAGATCTGTGGCTTTTCTCTTCTCCTTCCATCTTCTGCACTCCTTCCTACCTCGCCAGCATCCCTGACCTCCTCTATCTCCTGTACACCAGCTACTAATGTTCATAAACCCCCTGGCAGTAACATGCATCAGATGCACACCCCAGATTGTGTCTAGACATTATTTAGTTGTATTACAATTACACCTGATATTAAAGGTTCCTCACTAAAACCAATACAGATTACTGTATCTCACTTCCTCTTGTCATTTTTACAGCCTATAAAATTGAGAGTAAACAATTTCACTCACTTCCCATCCACAAGTATCCTAACAATCTATTTTTGACAAATATGTCACTATCTGGAGCTGCCTGCAAAGTGCACTTCCTGGTTGGATTGGTATGTGGATTGGAGACAAATTGCATTTTGAAATGTGTCTGAATGCATCTCTAACCATCTCCTGAGGTGGTTGGCCCCCTTTACACCTGATATTAACATGCGTCCTGGGTGGTTGGACTGTAATCTCTCCCCTCAGCCTCAGTGAAGGGCTTTTGGTATGCTGCGGTGTGCCTAGAGCTTGAGCTCAAAAGTAAAAGAAATTCAGTTTCATCCATGAATCTTATGCTCCTTGGCCAGGAGCTTGTAGTATTTTTCTACCTGTTGTTGCATGATCACACATACAATTCTTTATGTACCGTTTGTGAGCACAAAATGAATTAGGCGTTGTCTCATGCCTCAACCAGCTGGGCTGCCACTGGTGTATGTGCCTGTGCTCCTCGTAAATATAGAAGGGCATAGTGTAGTACAACACAGCACAGCAGAGACCAGCACATACTAAATTAGTCCATCAGCCCAGCAAAGAACAGAACTGCACAGAATATAAAAGCAAAGCAAAGCTTTTCACTTTTTCCCCAGACCCACATTTTCAAAAGATTTTTTTTCAAGGCATAAACTGCTTTTGTGAGCTACTGTGAAAACCACGACTTAAGCTATTTCTTCTATTAAACTTTCAGTGTACAATTTTGTTCAGCCTGTTTTACACTGCAGGATTGGCAATGCCATAGAAGCATAACAGTATCTGCAAGCTTAATTATATTTTTTTCTTACCAATGGGACCCTTTTTAAACTTCTCATAACTGAATTTGAGGTTGAAGCAGAAGCACAACACAGCACAGCAATGTATTCTCTCTTTTCAAGAAATGGGATAACGAGACGTATATTGTCCCGTAATGTGTGTTACTTTAACAAACAAATGCAATTCCACTCCACCCCCCCCGGGTTGGTCGGATCAAATTTACCAGAGAGGTTTGTAAACCTGAAAATGCCTTTTCTGTCACTGCGGCAGTGAAAGTTAATCTGTTTCTCCATGCCTCCGTTGAGATCAAAGGGATCACGCTCCCTTGACTGGCACAAAAACAGACACATGCAAAGACACAATAAGATACCCATATGCACATAGGCACATATATGCACTCATACAGAGACACTATAGACATGCAAAGATACACAGGCGTTCACACAGATTTACATGTATACACACAAAGAAAATCTCAATGCTGCTTGATATTATGTGTTTTCTCTAAGAAGCTTGGTTTCTGTGACGCTGTCTGTGGAGGAATGGACACACACAAACACACACACACACACACACACACACACACACACACACCAATATTCATAGTGGTGACACGGCAGAATCCGACAGAACAGGAAGTGATCAGACGCTCCTAGAACTCATTTCTGTTATTTTCATTTTTCTTTTTTTGACATTTAAGTCTCTTTTGAACTATTCCACAATTACAATTTCACTGCAGTTGTACAACAAGTTGTAACTCCAGAATGTGTTTTTCATGTGTTTTACTTGAAGACCACAACGCCCATATTGATTCAAAACAGGTTGTCAGGTTGAAATATTCAGAATTCCTTATTAACTGGCTTTTTGCAGATATAAGGATTTAATTTAACAATAGCGACATGCAACAATGAGGCATTCGGATGTTTTGAAGGCTGTGGATGAACCAGAAACGAATAGCAGAAGAATGCATGAGGAATTCTTGTTTTTGTTCGAAGGATGAAAATTGCATTTTTGTTGTATCTGAGCCAAAACTGTTTTTTGTTGCTCCTAGTTGAAGATGTATGCAGTCTACAGTATCCATTGTATCAGACCCGTCCTTACCAGGGACTCAACCCAGCTCTCTTTTCATGCTTTAGTCATCCGGTCTGGACTATTGCAATTCCCTCCTGGCGAAGCTCCCAAAGCACTCTCTTTAGCCCATGCAACTCCAAATCCACAGTGCTGCAGCTCGCCTTGTCTTACACCTCCTCAAATTCTCCCATGTCACCCCTGCCCTCCTGCAGTCTCTCCACTATCTACTCAAGGCTGTTTGTATTGAATACAAAACCCTGGTGCTTCCATACAAGGCTGCTAACTAAACTGTACCCTCATATCTTCAGGCCACGGTCCAGCCTGTGCTCTGCCTTCTCCCACCACTGGCCACTTTCCCTTCCCTGCAGCAAGCCAGTCATTGCTAAATTCATCCTTGACTCTTCTTCCTCCTGGCTCCCCGATGTGAACCTTCCCATTCCAGCCAGGACAGTAGAGCCTCTCCCTATTTTTCAACTTGAAAACTCATCTCTTCAAGAAGTACATCATGTCCCCCCGCTGACTCACATCTCTCTTTCCTCACATTCCTCCTCCTCTAATCCCTTCTATCGCTCTCCTTTAACAACATTTGCGGTGGAATACTGAAAGCACAGCAGTCATTGCTTTGAGACTTTGAGAGCACTTGCAAATGATGCCGTGAAATAGCAAGTTGGTAAAAATATTCTTGTCTATATTCAAAAGAAAGTGCATATTTGAATTGATGATATTTGTGAGAGTCGTTTAGTTTTTTGGGTCCAGACTGAAGAGAGAAAAGTGCAGTGGCAGGTAAGGCTGAAGTCATCTAAGTTTTTATGTTAAAATTCGACCTCTCTTCCCTTTCCTGGTGACTCTAATCAGAAGTGTTGTCAGGGAGAAAAAGAGAGAGATCGCAACAGGGTGAGATAGCACCGGAGAAAGTAAGAGAAAGCAATAGAGAGAGAGAGTGAGAGTGCTAGAGAGATAATGAGAGAGAGAGCAAAAATGAGGGAGAAAGAGAGCAGTAGAGAAAAATAGACAGTATTGGAGAATTTGAGGGAGGTAAAAAGGTAGAGGTAAAAAACTGAGCAGTCTCACCGTTTCTGGTTTTCTAACCAAGTACTTGCAGTGGTTCATATAGAAGCCAGCATATGATCTCTAAAAAAATACAATACAATACAAACACAAATATATGCATTTTCACAACACCAATCTTCTGTCAAGAGGACTTTTATTTTGGAATTTCCACTCAATAAATTGACACGCTGTCCTACTGCAAATGACACAAATTTCTCATGGGCACTTTATGAAAGCTGACAGGGGATGTTCCATCTAGCTGTTATGAAGCTCCTGTCAAGACGTTATGAGTGTGAAATAAATTGTCACCGGAAAAAAAATAGTTCTAATCTTACATAGAAAAGCAAAGTGCATGTGCATGCGTGGAAAAACAACTTACTGTTCCATTTAATCTATTTTTCAGAATGAAACGTTCGTTCTGTAGAGCTGTTTTGGGTTTTTTTCTTCTGTTGTTTCCTTGTTCACCTCCCCGTTAAGGGAGTAGGGGGATGGGGAGTTGAGGGGTGGGGGAATTGGGGGGATTGGGGGGGGGGGTTGTATTTAATCAAAAAGTGTCACATTAATTCAGACAAATTCAAGCAATCTAGTTTTCTAATAAAGCTGTCATATTTGCATCCGGTGACTTACACTTACCATCGTTTTAGATTAATTCCCATCACAACTTTTTGATTTATGAATGCATAATCACAGAGGGCAACGTCTGTGACTGTGCGTGTGTGTGTGTGTGTGTGTGTGTGTGTGTGTCTACAAAGCTTTGACTTTTAATCTAAAATGTTGCCTGTGCACAGATTGAGAGCAAAGCACATTTTGTGTGATAATTGAGTATGTTAAGAGGAGAAGATCGAAGTCCTGGTGTGAAGGAGCATGAACTGCATCATCGGTTCCCTGTTTTACAGCCGCTTCTCATCTTTCCTTATCTTCTCGTCAGTCATATCAAAGCACCAAACGCATCAAAATCTGTCCTACTTGTCCCCCCTCCCACCCCCATTTTTACTTTATCCATATCAGTGTAAAGCGTCCCAACATTAACGTCTGCTCCTGCCAGTTTCCACATTCAGGAAGAGACAAGGCAGATTTTTTTCCCCCGTAATTGTTGAAAATGGCTTGATTTTTGTGGCAGCTTTACAGGGAAATTGCAAGGCACTCTCCAATCAGGAAAATTTGCAAGGACAAAACTGTGATGATCTCTTTGTTTTGATTGGACTGTTTTTTCCCCCCTATTGTTTTGATAAGGGTTCTATGCAGTAAAAGTGCTCAATTTATTTTATTACGCTATTAAATTGTTACAAAATGTAAACTAATTGGCAGCCATCTTTGTGCACCTGGTCTATTTTAACTTTTACATTAGTGCAACTTAACTTCACTTCCCAGAAGGTATATTACTTTCATCAATGGTTGTTTTCCCCATTCCCCATTTTATTCCCTAAATACCGTATATATCGATCAAAGCATTGAGGCATCGAATCACCCCTGTTTTGATTTTTTTTTGGCCTGTCAATGTACTATATGTGCAGTATTAAACCCATATTATTCTTATCGTGATGTTATCTGGAGTACACAACCTCTGGACAGAACACAAACACACAGTCTTTACAAAATGTAAGACCCCATATAAGCCTGAAGCATATAAAAACAAACAGTAAAAAGCCATTGCAAAAAGAAACCGCTACATTTTAAGACCTCTGAAACCATATTTATAGATTTAACCATATACCGGCAACTGGAGTGTTTCATGGTGACGTGTTGTACATGGTGCAGCATGTTGCTAGTGTTACCTGGAAGACAAGACCCTGTTACAATACAAACAGTCTTTGTCTTGCTGTATTTTCATCCTTAATTGGAAAACACAAAATGCTGCCTTCAAACTTGACGGAGCATCTTAAGTCAATCTTGTCTCCTAGTACATCTATACGGCAGTGAGCCAAGCTAAACCTTAAAAACCTCTTTGCACTCTCCACTGTTCAAACAATGCAAATTTAAATAACCACTCTCCATGACTTTGCCAACTTTGTACAAAACCTCCTGTAGGCCTACTTCATCAAATGCAGCATCATGAAATAAGCTGCCCCCCATCACACATCACCCGAAGGACTACCTCCATAATTACAATCAAGGCATACAATAAATACCTCCTCACACAGAATGCTAAGTCAATGTTTGCTACGTCAAAGTAATATGTTACATTTGTATCATGAAAGCCTTAAAGGTAGAAAAATAATAAAACTTAGACAAGACAATCACAGCTAGCAAGCATGTAACTAGCACTAAGAAAGTTTTCATCTGTTTATATCAAATAACTCAACAGAGACAAACAGAGACAGAGGGCCTCCTTATCATGAGCCAATCACAAATCAACAAGCTGCAATAATACTGAGATCATAGATCATAGAATTTCAATGTCATCACCAGACATTTCCGCCAAAACCGGCTTGTTTTTTTGCTAAGCTTGTTTTTGACTCAATATCTAAACCAACAAGGCAAAGCAAAGGGTGAGGCAGGCTGTCAAGGCCGGTGGATATAAATTAAATTGAACAATAGCCAGTGGTCTAAAGGGAAGGCCGGCCCAGCTCTCATCAGCACTTCTACATCAGATTTATGTCGCTTCTCATCTCAGTCTGTGAGTCTGGGCAGATTTGACCAAATGTGAGTCATGAAAAGCAACTGGATGATCTTGATGCCCCTGATTGGGTTCATCAGAGTCCTTAACCCTCACTTGACATGTGCTCTTCAAATCTGCCGAGTCAGCACAGACTCAGCGCGATCTAAAAAGAAAACAACTGGTGTGATAAATGTGACATTATCTAACATAGCTGAATGAAATAGTTAGACCGATACCTGAAGTTCAATCACGAGAGGCTAGGATTACGAATTTAAAGAATTTATTAACATCATGAGAGAATGTGCAGGTGCGTGGGTTTGGCGTAGACTCCAAGAGGTATCCAGCGATAGGGTGAAGCTCCCTGGGGGCAGGTAGGCTGAAGACCTGACCCTTCTGGATATCTGATGGAGCCGTGATGCTGGTGCTGGTGCCGGTGGCGGGGGAGGAGGTGGTGCGTCAGTCTGTGCAGCTGAAATGACAGAAACACGGAGGCAGCTGAGAAGGTACAAATAGAGGGCAATGGTTAGTGATTGGTTTCTGGAGAGGGAGGAAGTGGAGGAGAAAGGAACGTGGGCTAGGGTGGTTGGACGATGCGGAGAGTTATGAAAGAAGGAGGTAGCCTTCCTGATTGACCTTACGCTAAGCTCCATTTTGCCATTGTATACAAAAAATAACGCACATCGTTGAGTCACCTTGGCAGTGAGTAGCGCAAAGTAAGCCCCTTCGTTTATTTTGGGCAGTTAGTTTTGTTTTGTCTTCATTTTTGAACACAATGGGGACTTTCTGACGGGGTGTAACAGGGACACCGTCACATTTTGTGTGTGCGTAAGCAGAAAAGAATGAAGGTATCAAAACATTTCACATTACACAACAGAGCATTTCAAACTGGGGCTTTAATTATTTGGTGTAAGACATTTTTTTTCCAACGAGGCTTCCAAAGACTGAGCCTGCATCTAATATCAAAAGGGGCTCAGTTGCCCGGGCGCACCGTTAAGCTGGTGAGGGAGTAAACATACATTTCACCGAGACGGTCTTTGCATATCATTACACAGAGATCACTGTGTTGCAGTCAGACCCACACAAAGCCTTTTTTCCACCTTACATAAAGCAGACTGGGCGAAGGAGCTATCTCGCCCCCTGCAGCAGGGCAAACAGCAGTCTGACACAGGGGAGATAAACAATTCACCTGTTGTCATTGTTTGCCACTCTTGATACGGCCAGCGAGGCTCCTAGAAGGGGCTCAGCTGCCAAAATCTGCCGCAAAATTGGTGAATGAGATCTGACATAACAACAGGTAAACACACAGACTCTGGTGTGTCGGTGCAGCTTGTGCAGCCTGTGTTTCGAAGTCTATCTTTCATTTTCCAGCTCCCTGTACCGAGTCTGTGAGGGCCAGCAAGCAGCAGTGGCAGCAATAGCAGCAGCACTGAGCCACAAAGGGAGAATGAGCAGCTTTTCCAAGGGGATAACATCATCCCCAGCCAGACCGAGCTCCCTGTGGTGATCACTCCTTTTATGAGAGGACCAAGGCTTCTTGCAGGACCCCAGCTACACAAACCTGCAGACAAGCAGCTGAGAAGTAGACGAAACACACACACACACACACACACACACACACACACACACACCAAAGAATGTGTCAGTCTGTGATCAAGGTTATCACCCATGCCAATACCCACACCACCCTTGAGACACCGCAGTGAAGCACCCTCAAACTGAATTTGTTAAGGTTGTGTTTGCATTAAACCTAAACTATTAAATAAATAATGACTGAATTGGGTCCTTCAACTCTTGACTTCAGCTAAATACGATAGGAGGATTTGGTCTTTGCCTTGGAGAAGCTGAAGATTGCTGGTGTCCCCCCACGTGCAGAAATATCAATACACACATACACAACACAGGATAGATAGAATGATATAAAAGTCGACAAAATGTGTTGGAGTAATTAGAGCACGGCGGCACTGAATCACATAAAACAGATTTGAGCAGGTCAAGCCGTTGCAGTCCTGTAATAAAAACTGCACAGTGGTGCTCTCTAGTGGTTTTGCTGTAACAAAATATTGCAACCAGAGGTTCACCCATGATGTGTTCTCACTACTGAAACCTGTTGTCATTTTCAGGACACGATGCACAGCTGTTTGAAAAAGTATAGTGACAAAGGAGTGCTGGAATCAGCGGCAGCCCGGAGGAGCTAGGAGGTTAGAGGAGCAGGCTGGTGAATGTCAACCAGAGTCCCTACACTGATGTAAAACTACAACCTACTGAACCAAACTACAAGCATCTTTATCAGCTCATCCCTCGTCATTTAAAAAGTTAATTCAGTCAAAAAGCTTGATAATGCTAGCTGCTTGATTGACAAGGAGACAAAAATAAGTATGTTAATAATGTAGTAGTAGTAGTAGTAGTAGTAGTAGTAGTAGTAGAAATAGTAATCATAGCAGTAGCAGCAGTATTAGTAGTTATAGTAGTAGTAGTAGTAGTAGTAGCAGTAGTAATAGTAATAGTAATAATAATAGTAGTAGTTGTGGCAGTAGTAATAGGAATAGTAATGATAATAGTAGTAGTAGTGGCAGTAGTAATAGTAATAGTTGTAGTAGTAGTAGTAGTACCTAGCAGTAGCAATAGTAATAGTAGTAGTAGTAGTAGTAGTAGTAGTAGTAATAGTAATAGTAGTAGTAATAGTAATAGTAGTAGTAGTAGTAGTAGTAGTAGTAGTACCTAGCAGTAGCAATAGTAATAGTAGTAGTAGTAGTAGTAGTAGTAGTAATAGTAATAGTAGTAGGCTAGTAGTAGTAGTAATAGTAATACTAATAGTAATAGTAATAGTAATAGTAATAGTAGTAATAGTTGTAGTAGTAGTAGTTTTAGCAGCTATCAATTTACTGGAAGCCAGGTATAAACAGATTCTGTTCTCGAAACCGAAAGTCATTTCAGCCGTCTAAATGGGCGGGACAACACTCGAGGCGAGAGGCGGGATAGGATAACAGGCTTGTCAATCACTATGCAAGCGACCAATAGACTTGTCATCATGACAATCGCGTCCTAACACCAAAGTTTCACTTTCTTTTCCGAACCAAGTGAGTATGCACATATTTTCCGAACGTAAAGTGAAGTTGTGATTGTAAATGTTCAGGTTATGTGTTTGGTATTTACTTTTCTATATGATTACAAACTAATTTGAGAACTGTACCTTTCACAACCTGACAGCGAAATGTTGTAGCAATAGAACATTTCGGGCAGAGCTGTCAGTCTGTAATTTCGATCTGTGCTGTGTTTCCACCACTCAATACCACGCAATATGTTCAGTATGTCTTTATTTATTTCTCTCTGTCCACCATCCGTCTTTCCCTTTCAAATCAAATGTATTCACCAAACACCTAACAGAACAGGTTTGTAATAAAAAAAAAAAAAGGTTTGTGTGTGTGTGTGTGTGCGTGTGCGTGTGTGCGTGCGAGAGAGAGGGAGAGACCCATGTGAACCTCTTTTTTTCTATCATTCCTTTCCCTCCAGGTGTAACCATGTCAGTTTTGTTGAAGGAAATAAAGCTGAAATACCCATCAGAAGGCTATGCGCTTCAAAGTAAGTGGCTCGTCTTTGGGTGAAGCCCTGGCACAAAGTAAATACAAAAAAATGAGATTAATACATAATAGATGGGTTTTTTTTAAAATACATTGCAAAATTAATGAAAACTGAGAACAAATTTGGATGTAAAATATGGGCATCCTAGTGGCTTAGTTGCATGCTATGGTCCCACGACGTCCTGGGATTGACTATAAAATCAGCTTTAAAAGTGTAGACTCTGAATGTAGTACTGAGAAAGAAAGGAAATAAAGGAGCGGGGCATCTAGCCTGGGTGGGATGGGGGTTGAGGGGGCGCGTGGCGGGTTGCAATAACGTGGATCACACAGAGTGCAAGTCAAACCTGTGACAACAAAATGAGAACATGTTCCCTCACTCATTGTAGTAGTGGAGGTGTATGGATGTTAGACTCAAAGGCACTGTCAGTACTGGGGCCGAACCAGCAATGGGATGTTCACCCTGCTCGCCTAATACCACGCCCCGTTTTCACAGGGGGAAGGTTTTCTCAGTGACTCTGACATCCAGTCGCTGACCAGACAAGATCTGAATGAGCTGTTTCCCGGCGTTAAGCAACTCAAGCTGAGGAAGGACATCGGTGAAATAATACACAAGCAGGTCAGCTAACAGCTTCTGATGTGAGAATTACATCTAATGATAGATAATGCCTGGAAAAAAACAACAAATAGAGTCAGGAGGGACTGTGTGTGTGTGTGTGTGTGTGTGTGTGTGTGTGTGTGTGTGTGCGTGCGTACGTGCGTGCGTGTGTGTGTGTGCGCGTGTGCGTGCAGGTTGGCTAGTGAACATTCCATCTAATTTAGTGGCTGATAACACAGAGACCAGGAGTAAGGAACAACTGTGTGACGCACAAATTATTTAAAATGCCTTGTTTGCAAATGTTTCTTTTTTTTCTTGTGTGTATGTTCGTGCTTCTGTGTGTGTGTATGTGTGTGCGCTTTTTGTTTTTCATTTGTTTGTGTTTCAGAAGCCACTTAATGTGGTCTTGAAGCAAGTGAAGGATTTCATCCCAGATGAATCGCTGAGGGGTATGGATAGCAACCTTACTAGTGGTTATTTTCAAGTTCACCATTTGGGTTCCCTATAGCATACTGAATTGCAGGGTTTACAGTTGTACTCATGCTATCTCTCTCTCTCTGGTTGTCATATGGTTTCAGTATTTTGTATGTTTGTATTGTTATTCAGAGTCCTCTCTCTCTCTTTCTCTGTATCTCTCTCTCTCTCTCTGTCTAGCTGCCCTAACTGAGAATGGGGTCTTGAATGACTACCTCCACATCCTGCGGGACATGAAGACCCAAATGAATAATGTCCAGATGTTCCTTGATGCTCACATTGATCTGCTGGAGGACATAAAAAAAGAAAACAGAACCCCAACCAAGGTTATTATAATGTGATAGTTTTTAGTTTACTATCTTTCTGTCTTCAACGTTGAGGGAACAGTTATATGAGAGTCCTGGCATGACTTTGAAGTCCTCCTCTCATGACGCCATCAAAAATCCTTGCAAGAAAATACTGTAATACTTTACTGGCCAATACTTTCGAGTCAATTTAAGAGTCAAATAGTGTCTTTTCTCTGATAAATCAAAACATAAACAAAGCCAGCGTGACAGGGCCTCAACAGGGGGCGCCATACTACTTAGAGGAGGATTGGTTTACCAAGTTAGGAAATGGCTAAATTATTATTACGATGATTCATGCTTTCTAAACAACCAAATTAGACTAGATTATTTGTATGATTGAGATTTGTTAAGAGTTTTCTGGGGTGGGGTAAAGAAATGTTCCATGATTTATGATGATCATTTAGTGATTGCTCCTGATTTGTAATAACATTTGTTGTTGTTTCACTGATTGTAATGTCTCATGTCTTGATCCTACAGATACAAGGAACAGTGTGATGACAGATACAATGACAGATACAAGGAACAGTGTGATGACAGATACAAGGAACAATGTGATGACCCCCAAGAAGGATCAAACTGGTACCACTTAACTTAACCAGCTTGAAACTTTTCTTCTTGTTCCATCCATTTATTTGAGGTACTGTGTTACAGTAAGCACATTGTGATATTTTATGTTACATGCCTTTTGTCAGGCACAGGTCTTGCTGTGGGCTCCTACACTCCACAAAATGATGCCCGTATCCCAGAAAAACAAGGTAAATCTGTCATAACATAATGACAAACCTTCTCATTAATGTATCACTGTTAAATTAGTACTGACTGTCACTGTTACCAGCCGCAAAAATCTGCTTTCATTTGGTTGAGTTTGAGAACTGTCAGGTTTAATTTGTTGCTACCTTTATTAGAGAATTGTTCATGTTCACAAATATTGTTCAAACTATCTAAGACCAGAGGAATACCACATATGAATTCCTTTTTTGGAAGGATTTTACCTTTAGCATCACAATAATCATTCCTAATAATCAATCAAGTCAAAGTTTCTATTCTATCATCAATGTACAGTCGAATGTTTGTTTTATTTTTTTTTTTTTTATCATTTGTGAATCTACATGATGTAATATAGTTGCCTTGCAATCCCAACCTGGATTTTTTAGTATCTGCACTAATATTTTTACATTACATTACAAGTACATACTGATGTAAAATAATCTATTTGCCACTTTCAGATTCCATCACAATTCAAAATAAAGCTCTGTTTTGCTCTTCAGGTATAAAAATGATCCAAACATAAACAAGCCAACTCCAGCTTCAGAATACGTTTCACATTTGTGTTTCACCGTCACATACTGCCAGTCCTTGTATGAGCAATTTTAAAACACATGCCGGGCTGTTATTTAATACAATTTCCATTTTGAAATACCTTTAATCCAACAAATCAAAACATAAACAAAGCCAGCGTCACAGGGCTCAACAGGGGGCGCCATACTCCAGTTCCTGTTTCAGCCTTAGAGGAGGATTGGTTTACTAAGTTAGGAAATTGATAAATAATGCATCAAAATGAATGTGTGGATCCCATAATGAACATTACAGTGGTATGATGATTCATGCTTTCTAAACAACCAAACTAAACTAGACTAGATTATTTGTATGATTGAGATTTGTTAAGAGCTTCAAGTTGCATTTTCGGTGTCAAACCTAAACAGCAGGTTTTGAGTTTTCTGGAGTGGGGTAAAGAAATGTTTCATGATGGTCGGATTTGCTCTGAGAAGGTTCATTTAGTGATCCCTCCTGGTTTGTAATAACATTTGTTGTTGTTTCACTGATTGTAATGTCTCATGTCTTGATCCTACAGATACAAGGAACATTGTGATGACAGAAACAAGGAACAGTGTGATGACAGATCCAAGGAACAGTGTGATGACAGATACAAGGAACAGTGTGATGACAGATCCAAGGAACAGTGTGATGGCAGATACAAGGAACAGTGTGATGACAGATACAAGGAACAGTGTGATGACAGATCCAAGGAACAGTGTGATGGCAGATACAAGGAACAGTGTGATGACAGATCCAAGGAACAGTGTGATGACAGATACAAGGAACAGTGTGATGACCCCCAAGAAGGATCAAACTGGTACCACTTAACTTAACCACGTTGAAACCTTTCTTCTTGTTCCATAACACTTGAATATACAGGCAACAGCCAAAACACGTAGATCATTGTTACTGTGGGCCCTTGAACACCAATTACAACAAATTGAATGTCTTAAGGCACTTGGTAAATATAAGTGAATCTGTTTATGACTGAAAGAAGTTTGAAAGATGTCGTGGTTAATGGATGCTGTCTTTCTCATTAGGAGAAGAGTTCTGCATCCTGCCATCTCCAAAGGAAAATAATGGAGGTCAGTTTGATTTTCATGTGACCTAAAAAAAGTTTCAATAACATTGTGAGTATTTTTTTATTCAAACCAATGGGATCTGCTAGCCACAAGTTAAATTGTGAACGTCCCAGCTTGTGGTACTGATGGTTCAAAGAGGGATGCCAGAAATGCTACGTTCTGAAAAGTAATGTTTGGGCTCGTCTTTGCTCGGCACGCTAATGCCTCACCGTTATCTAATAAAGTTCAGTTGGTAAATTAACTTCCCCGTAGCAATCTTGTTCTCTTGTTCTCAGCATTGCTGCATCTCTTTAAATACCTCAAAATCAAATGAGGTGCAGTCAGTTTAAAGTATTATGTTCAAAGTAAAAAAACAACATTAAATATAAAAGGATTTAAAAAGGGTTCACTGCATCAAATTACTTTCTAGGAAATGGCTATCAAGGACTGCTTACTGTCATTTTAACCTCTCATCTCCACACATTAACCTCTCAGAGGGATACAGGTTTACACATTGCCATTATTCATTGTATTCCCGGACGTCTCAACATTTCATCCTACTCATCGGCTCACTGAATACTTGTAAACGTATAAATATGTTTCAGTTTGAACACTGTTTCCCTCCACTATATTTTCTGGGTCTAGCCACAGTGAAGGTCCATTTGGTCATAAGTGGTAAAACCTTTGGCAGCCATACAACCCTACTACACCGCGTGATGGCTGAGGGCAGGCTTACGGTGGAGGAGACCCAGGACGACCAGGACTGCCAGATCATCATTATCTTCTGTCCAGTCAGCTCACGGATCGGGTCAGACGTGGAGGCAGCCATGAAGAGCGTTCCAGGTAACGGCAGGATTTGTTTTCAGCTCATTGATATTGAAGTGGAATATTTTTTTTTTAAAGTGACACGTTGAACACTTACACCTCTATAATTCTGTTTGTCGATGATGATGATGTCTTCTCCGACATCCTCCTCCTCGGACGTCCACCACTAAACTCTGTCTCACATGTCCTCCCCTCCTCTCTTTTGGTGTCAACAGGTGATAAGCCTGTCATTCTGGTGATGATGCACCACACACACAGTATGTACTACGCACCCCCCCGGAGACCACAGAGCCCACAGAGCCCACAGAACGTTGTGTTGGATGTCAACGTTCTCTACCACGACACTGTGCCTGGATTGCTGAATTGTCCAACAAACACGCAGGCAATCTGTGAAATACACACAGAATTACTGAAGCACAGCAGTTGCAATAGTAGTAGCAGCAGTGGGAATGATGTGGGTGGTGGTTTTGATAGCAGTGGTCCTGGAAGTAGTGGTGATTTTGGTAGCGGTGATACTGGAAGTTGGTTGGGTTTGGCTAGCGGTGGTGCTGGAAATAGTGCTTATCTTGATAGCAGTGGATCTGGAAGTAGAGGTGGTTCTGGTAGCGGTGGATCTGGAAGAAGTGCTTATCCTGATAGCGGTGGATCTGGAAGAAGTGCTTATCCTGATAGCGGTGGATCTGGAAGAAGTGCTTATCCTGATAGTGGTGAATCTGGAAGTAGAGGTGGTTCTGGTAGCGGTAGATCTGGAAGAAGTGCTAAATCTCAAAGGAGCTGGCAGTTTTGGTAGTACTGGTGGTAATGGTGCTGTTGGCAGTTATATCAAGAGCATCTTCGGCAGTAACTACAAGTAAAATGATCAGTGATGCTCTGCATCAACAGCAGTGATATAAGTGAAGGTTAGTGGGCAGTTTGAAGAGGAATGAAGGTAGTAAAATGATTTAATGTATCCATCATCAATACATTAATTGATTTGCCCACCACCCTGCTTGATCAAATAAAACAGATCACCCACTGATAGTAATCATGTAAGTTGTAATGTTAATATTGGGTGTAAATTATTACAGTAATAAATGAATACCATAATAATTGAACACCAGATGCTATTTCTCAACATAGTCTTCTCTCGACCATGCATGGTGTTGAATTGAATGTGGTGTGTTTTGACAAAGATGCTTTTGTGCCTTTTGCAGAAAACCTGTCAGATTTTTCCATTGTCATGTTTTTGACATTTTACAATACACTATTAATGGTTTAGGATTCAGGATTAAAGCTGATATTGTACTTAATCTAGAACACATTCCAAATGATCACTTTTAACTGAATTAGTCTGAGGTGAAAGTACCAGTGTTCTTGTAGGCCTTGTGTCCACCGGGCACCCCTTTGTTAGGTTGTAGTGCTAATTGCTTACAGGAAGTAGATACTGGTTGTAGCTGCCACTGTTGATATGCAACTATTCAAAAACAGTTCAAAAGGTGGCCCTCTTTTGATAACACTAGCAATAGCACTCAGTGGTCCAACTGCTAAAAACACACCAAGTTCTTAGCGCTGTCTGGAATGCCTAACAATTTATCCTTTCCACTGAAAACAAGGGGAAAAAAGCCAGCGCAGTAAAGTCTGGTCCTGGTGAACACACAGGTTTTGATGTTGTGTATTTTGTATTATCTATGTGACTTGATGATCAAGAATGCTCAATAAACCAATGCACCAATATGATGTGTGTAACTAAGTTTTCTTTTGAGAAACACAGTCCTGATGAGGTTTAGTTACCTACTTTATTTACCCGATTTTACTAGTTTGAGTTTCCATATATTGGAACAGCCCTCAATGAAAGACAATCGATGTACAAAATATCTGTGTATTAAACTGGGATAGATAGCATTCTTGTTTAACCAGGCAGGTTTACTAACAATGCATTCTTATTAAACCAGGCAAGTATATTTTACACTGATATTTTGCTTCTTCAATGTTAGCTCATCAGCGTGTGGATAGCAGCACTCTTTGGTTTCAATGGAAGAAAAATAACTAAAATATATAATATAAATAACTAAAGAAAAATGGGTAACTGCAGCAGCAAAGAATATGATGTACTCTGTGTGTGTCTGTATGCTCAGGGCACTCTGCTGTGAGTCAGGTTTTCAAACTTTCAAGTTCCCTGCGAAGCGATCATGTTCCTCTCAAGTTCCCATCACAATAAAAGCCTTTTGTACCGAACACGTACTATATTCGGATGTTGTAATATTGTTATTTCTCTTGGACCCGGGGAGAATAGCCGTTGCCTTGGTCATGAGGATCCTACTTAACAATAACCAATAAACTCATGCCTCCTGTCCGAACTCTCTTTAACCACGGCTCTGGGTTCGTTGTTGTTTATAATCCGAGGCTGTTTCCGGCACTCGAGGGAGCACGCGCCGGCTCATTTAACAGTATTTTCTGTACTTTATTTTGACCGTTTATTGCAAAGACAGCTACTCACAATCTTTCTGCTCCAATAGCATATTGATACATAAATATGACATTCCGTGTAGCCTCGCTAGCTAGCACCATAGCTACAGTTAGCCAGCGGTGAGCTCATCTGACACTTGTTTTGCAGCGTGCCTGATTGACTAACGTCAATTTCAACAGGTGGTCATCATGTAAGGTTTTGAAGTGACCAACTAACTCCTGAGTTCACATTTTTCTTGCCACCAATGATTGTATTGAAGAGAACTGTAAACTAAAGTTTTCTTCTCGGCTGGGGTTAGCTAGCTGCAGCTGCTTCTTAACAAGCTAACGGCTAACGGGATTAAACGTGTTTATACTAACGTTGTTATCGATTTGACACACTCGGTGGTGTGTCATGCACCTTGGCCGCGTCCTGTTGAGCCTCACATCGACGTGTTTGAGAAGGGTTTGTGCACAGGGGGTTTTTGCTGTCAATGAACGGACAGTCCTGAGGCTGCATCCCATTTGTATCAAGTATTGCTGTAACGTCAGTCAAGTAAAGCAATATACATCCCGGATCGAAGTCAAGGTAATGGAGTGAAAGAACGAAGTCTTGTCAACGTGTGCAGCCCTCAATCATTTTCTTTTTTTAATAGAAAAACTTTGTTGGCAGCCCAGACATGGGATTGTGTGGTGAAAGTCTGAATCCACAAGCTGCTATGCTATGTAACTTTCTGATGATGGTGATGGTGTGTTGTATCAGTCCTAGCTATTCTAGCCTGTTCAACGCTCCTTCATTTACCAGCTGACAGAGTGTGACATGGAGACCAAGGCTGTTGCCTCTGATGATGATGGTGATGAAGATGTGGCTGGACAGGAGAGTGGGGTGGAAGAGGTGAGGAGGAGGATGATGACTGCAGGCCAGATGCATCCAGGTAGCAAGGACACCCAGCTAGATGTGGCCGAGGGAGAAACCTCCACAGTACCCAGTGAGTACAACTGACTGACTGCCTGTGTCCCTGTCTGGTGACTGTCTAGATCAAAGACACTTGGGTGGTAGTTGTTGAGAGTAACATGTATGAGTCAGTTTGCGCTCTTTGCATGTTTTTGTGCTCAATGTGTTTGTGTTTGCATGCTCCAGACAGATCAAGGGGGAGGAAGATGAAGAGGAGGAAGAATATGAAGAAAAAGCTACCGTCAGCTGATAATTCAGGCAGTTTGATGTCTGCACTTCCGTTTACCTTGGCGAGTCCGGCTGCATGGAAGGAACTGGGATGTATGTACATAGTGACTATTCTTTTTTTACAAGAGTCTTCAAATTGCAATTCAGATTTGTTTTGGTAGTCTACAGTAGAGGGTTAAAGGAAAGAGGGGAGGGAAACTAACAGTTTCAGGTATTGTGTTTCTGAGTTGTCTTCCCATTAACCAGCTAGTTGGCTGGTGGCTACCATTACCCTGTGGTTTTAGGGAGAAATGCCAAAAAGTCATTTTCAGAGAAGCTGGGAAAATGGCTAATTCAAAATATCAGGGCAAGTAAATTCTGTTTTATGGTGGGCTTTTTCAAAGAGTGAAGTGTCTTTGCCCTTGCTCTCCAGTCCCCAGCCCAGAGTCAACTCATAAGAAGGGAAAGAGGAAGAGAGGAGACGGCGGAGGGCGAGTGGACAGCGAGGAGGATGCGGAGAAGAAGAAGAAAAAAAAGCAGAACCAGCGTCCCAACTACTTTGTCTCCGTCCCCATCACTAACACACAGGTAACAAACTACCACTCAATTGGTGTGTCCTTAAGCAATACAAAGACCATTAAAGGATAATTTCTGATTTTTGTTTTTTTATGTGATAGTCAGAAAGGTCTTTGTCCTGAGAGTAGTAGGTATTGCTAGCCTCACCTGACCACACCTTCGCTCACTCTCTGGTTTGGACGGTATTCTTTGTTTTATGAGATGCTAAAAAATCAATCCCTCTTTCTGATGCTCCCACCTTCTTTCCTCTGTGACCCAGAAACCGATGACCATGATTACATTCTCCTGCCTCCATAATAGTGGAGAGGCTGTTTGAGAGAACTCTTGAATTCTCCTTTGGTGGAGGAGACTTAAATCCATTGACTGTTATATAAACAAATACTTTTCAGATGTCAGATGATTACAGTATTTGATTTGAGGAAAACTTTGAAGATTCAATGACCTCAAGGTTAAATCTGAATGCTTATTGACTAAAAAGCAGAGAGGACATTGATTGACCTGAGGTCATCATCTATTGACATCTCATCTGTGATGATGAATTGCAGAAGCTGTCCCAGTTTTCCCTGCCTTTCCTCCATCTCTCCCTCTCTTCCCTCTCTTCCCTCACCAAGTTAGTGTCTGGAAGGAGACGGGTGGCAGTGAGGGACAAGAGAAAAGGAGCAGCTGTGAAAAGTTTTATGACCCCATCTCCATTTAGCGGTTGTGGTGAATGAAAGCAAATTTGTCCAATGACAGATCAGTTCAGCTGTGGTTGAGGTCCAAGAGGCGGTGCTTCAGCAGGAGCCACGATTGGCCAAAGCCATGATCCCTGCCCCCAGTCTCCACATCACGCTATTAGTCACTCATCTCGCCAGTCAGGAGCAAGTAGACCTGTGAGTGGATGCACACACACACACACACACACACACACACACACACACACACACACACACACACACACACACACACACACACACACACACACACATATGCACAAAAAACCACGTATGCATTAACTCAGGAATGCACATGCATACACACTCACCTAATGGCACTATAACACACATACATACACACACCCCTGAGAGAGCTACTGAACAGGATACAGCAAGAACACAAAAGCTATCAGCACGACTAACTCAAACTATAACGTCACATCAACAACTGCAGTCAGTGATGCTGGGTTCTACATTTTTCATGCATAGTGGTGAACTTTAAAATATTGGAAGCTAGGATACTGCAAATGTGTACTAGATTGTAGGTAGTATAAACCTTGTGTCGACCCACAGCCATACAAACACACAAGCATGCATGTATGCAGATGCATATACCTTATAGCTCTGTAACACACATGTGCGCACATACACACACACACACACACACACACACACCTGTACCGGATTATTTTTTACAGCGACTGATTATTTTGTCATGCGTCTTATTTGTGGCTTTGGGAGGATTTGCTTGACGACAGACTGAACTTGAACCTGACCTTGAAGAGAGGCGTTGCAGCTTTCTACACTGACTAATTATTAGGATGTTACATTAGATGAAACATCTATCTTATCTCTTCCTCTCAGTACTTCCAGGAAAAACTACAAGGTCTATTAATTATTCAGGCTTACATTCCATAAGCCTTAACAACAATGCTGAAGGAAGTTTGGAGAGGACGATCACTGAGACCAGGCCTCTATGGATCAATCATTCCTCATTGACACCAAGTGGCACGGCTGGCTGCAAGGTCGTCTTGCGGTGGCCCTTGGTTGAATGAGGACGGCAAACAGCAAACAGTGCTGACAAGCTGACAAACTACTTTAGGTAAACTGAAGAAAAAAAAAAAGTAAAAAGATTCCCCACATTGTTGCTGATGTGTGGTGAAGGAAATATAAGTGACTACATGTGACAAAATGTGACGTTATCACTCCAGCGTTTTATTGGGAAGCTTTGGGAAGGATCAGGACTCGTTATGTGATTTTTAGTGATGCTTAATCTATGTCAAGTAGAAGATTGTGTCATTACTAATCACTGGATTCTCTCTTATGTAATATGAGCGGGAGGAAGAGAGAGAGGATTAAGTAGTGCATTGGTGCGTGTGTTTCTGTGTGTGCGTGTGTGTGTGTGTTGATGTGAATATTGATGTGTATATCCTTTTTAGGGCGGCAACTGTACTGGCCCAGGTCAAGCCCTCATTGGCTGAGCTGTTGGCTGGGCAGGACTTGGTGCTGTCCTTCTCAGGGATCGGTCAGTTCAGGAAGGAGGTGGTGTTTATTGGGCTCGCCCCAGGACAACACAGAGACAGACTGGAGAGGCTGGCAGGTCAGTGATGACGTTTATCTCCCCTCTTGTCCTCCTTCTCTCCTTTAAGCCTTCTCTCATTGTCAAGTTATATGGAATTATATTGTTATATGTATGGTGTGAGTATTGAATTACATTGTTGTTGTATTGTTTGTAGTTTTCAGTTATGATCCTCTTAAGGGCTTTTCGCACTGTACTTATCTGAGGATAGATTGTTGAATTGTAGATACTCGACTGATCTCCGAAGGCAGGTATGGATTAGGGGTCTTGCTCGAAGACCATTGGGTGGGGTGCTTGCTGTCATGGGAGCTTGAACTTGCGTCTTCCGGTTCAAGGACAGTCTCCCTAATTGCTTTGCAACATCACAGATTAAAGGCTAAACAATCTCCTGTGTCTTATTTGTGGTTTAGCATCATAGTGTATGCCCTGGGATTATCAGTAAACTGAGCTAACTCTAACTCTCTGAACGGTGGTCTAATCCTGACTTTAGTCCAGGGCTAGCTAGGGGGGCAGGATTAACAGTAGAGCTCTAGAAATTAGTCCTAACTAAGGCTGGTGCAGTGTGTGAATGTGGCTAAATTAGGCTTGGGCCAAGTTGTAGTCTAGTAAGTAGTATTCTTAGTAAGAATACACTGAAAACTTCTGTGAGCTCCTAAGCAGTCAACCACCTACACTGGCTGTTCTGGTATTCAGTAATACTACCACTGGCTAATTTTTGTTTTACATCAGGGTGTCCTACAATCTTTGTTAAATGGATTGCAATTTAATGGTGACAAATGTTTGTAATGAATTCTCTCATCTCATCCTTTGTGTTTGTTTCACTAATGCGAGAATAGTCACCTCCTGTGTGTGTGTGTGTGTGTGTGTGTGTGTGTGTGTGTGTGTGTGTGTGTGTGTGTGTGTGTGTGTGTGTGTGTGTGTGTGTGTGTGTGTGTGCGTGTGCGTGTGTGTCTGCATGCATGCATGCACACGTGAGTGTGCGTGTATGAATTGTGTACACACACAATGTACACACATTTGTGTTCTTCCACACAAACGCACGTGCACACCAGGACATGGCTCTGTTTATTTATTAAGTGTGTTAAGAATGTTAGCTCTCTTGTTTCTAGCTTTGGGAGATTTGCTGTTGTTCACAAATCTAGATTAAATGGCCTAAATTCATAGGAATAGCATCACTGGGTTCTGTTGACTTCATAGCTCATAATCCACAGCCAGTACATTATCATTAACTCTGCAAGCACAGACCCCCACAAATGATACATTTCATATATTAGTCAAGCCAAGCTGACACAGATCCCGAAATACATCTAGGGGCTTGGTGCAAACAGGCAATGCAATAAATAATCTTCTAAATCATGAACCACCAGGATCTATGTAATTTATAGTCTTTCAGTGTTTGTCATTTTTGAGTATTTTAGAGACGTGTATTTTTCTAATTTTGCTAATTGAAATTAAATGATTATATGTGATGTTGATGCCATCTTTATTGCTGTATAGACTTCTGGCCAAGGTTATTGCCACCCTTGCATTTTAGGAATTATATTATTATACCAGTCTGGTTTTCGAGGTTATCATAGCACTGAAACAGCACTTGTCAAGGTCTTAACTGACCTGAAAATAAATAGAGAAAATAAATGGATTCAAGAGATTCAGGAAATATGTCCATTCTTATCCTCCTTGACCTCAAATTTGACATCGTTGATCATGTGATTCTACTTGACAGGTTACACAACTGGATTGGCCCCTCTGGCGCGGTCCTAAACTGGCTCAGGTCCTACTCAACTGGCCGGGACTATGTTGCATTAGGTTTTGTCTCAGAACGACAGGCCGTAACACACAGGTCCCCCAAAGCTCAGTTTTAGGTCCCTTTTCTATTAAATGTGTACATTTATCTCCTTTCATCAATACGCTGATGACACGCAGATATATATGTCGCTTGGGCCTCTTAAGCCCCACATCGGTAATATCTGTAAAACGGCACTAATCACCTGCATAACTTCTCTTAAGTGCGTGGGATGCTCTCCCCAGCTGACTGTAAGAAACTTGTCCATACCTTTGTGTCATCAAGACTTGACTACTGTAATTCTCCTGTGTGGCCGCTCCACAACAAGTCAAAAATGCCCCCCCCAGGGTTGTCAGCAAACGGCAATCTACTATATATTCCCAATACACGTCTGATGGATGGAGAATCATCCTTCAGCCACTATGGACCTCTCACCAACCTTCGACAACATCTGAGGTCCTCTTACCACCACGTCCTGGAAGATACTCAGCAATTCAATGAGCAGAAAACTTCGTGAAAAACATTGTGAACTGTGGAAACAGGAATTCCAAGGTCTCTAGAGATGGTCTTACAGCCTTGTGAATGCTTATGTTTGGTGATAATAGTTTTTCTGACACCTGCTTTTCTCTTCACCATTTCCCCAGACGACCAGGGAAGCAGAACAAGCTGTTTTATCATTTTTAAATTAGATAATTAATTCATTTATAGTATGTGGGCGCCTGCAACCTGTCACAGGTGAAAATGAGAATCCATTTCCTCCAACAAAATTGATTTTAATTGTTCTAAAGGGAGGGTGCCAATAATAATAGCTGTGGCCACTTTAATTTACAATGATTTTTTTAATTCTTAGTTTGATCATGTGCTGTTTTAAATTTTTAGATGAATGTGTTAAGACCGAAAGTTGTTTGTTTCCAATGATTAACGAAGATATTATACATTATCTGCCTAAAATGCACGGGTGCCAATAATCTTGGCCAGAACTGTATGTGTCTCCATACTGTTAATGTTGAAAAGAGCAAGTGAAGAGTGAGATGGGAAGTCTGACTCTCCTGTCCTCTCTCATCCACTGACCCCTGCCCTCCATCCACCCCCCCTTTCCCCCCCTCCATATTGATTATATACTAGCCTTTCTCTCCTCCTTGAGTTCCTCTTCCAAAAATACCTCTGCGGTTTCCCTCTAAACCTCATCAGATGGTGTGTGTGTCTGTGTGTGTCCCTTTGTTTGTCCTTGCGTACTGTCTGTGTATTTACGTCCTTGTTCATGCATCTGTCTGTGTGTGTGCCAATGATATATGTGCGAAAATCTTTTTTCCATCCATTGACACATATTCCCTGCAAGCTGCTCAACCATCTGTATCTGCCCTATTTGTATTCTCCCGTATGCCTTTTAAAGGTCCATACAGGGGAGTCCAGCTGGGCTTGTGATGTACTGATGATGTTGTGGCTTTGAATCCAACTCATGCCTCTATCTCATGTCATCTTCTCTCTCTTTAATCCTTTTTGTGCTTTATCAAGCGATAGACTTCCTGTTTGGTCTTATCAATGAATGATTGATCAATCGGGGTGCCTACGGTCAATTGAAAACACTCAAAAATAGTGTTTCACAAGCCTGGAAACGTTATGGAACATGTCTGTATAGTTATGGAAATGTCATGGGAATTTGTGGATAATCCTCTTTTCCGACCAGTGAAATGTTTAATGTCAAGCTCCCCTCCTTGTTGATCCACCTTTTTGAGGAATACAAACCCAAATCAGAATTATTAGCATCTGTCCTAAGTGAGACATGTAAGACATGTTTGAGCAAAATCTGAATGAAGACAATTCAGTTTTCAAACAATGCGAATTAAATTTCCCTCATGGGATAGTAAGGTTTTGAAATGAGTAGTACCTGTCTCTGTATAGCGTCTAATAGAGCAGAAAATCCATTACAATAAGAATAATGATCAAATATAATTGACTGGATGGATATACAAATAATCTAAATAATCTAAATCCTACCTGTCTGTTGCAGAGTTGTTGCGGAGCCGTTTTGAGGAGCAGGGCCTTCTGCAAGGAGACTGTCGTGGGTTCGAACCACACCTCACCATTATGAAGCTCTCCAGAGCACCAAAACTACGCTCTAAGGTACGCATGCTGTCACACACATCCTGGGAAGGGTTGGGCAATATCATATTTTTTGACGTCATGATATTGTCTCCAGTGTATATGATTTTTATCACTGTGTTGTAAGAATAATGTTGCAGGGCTGTAAGTCGGTCATAAAGCATTTCTCATTGCAGATGCCAAATGTCTGCTACCTCATCTCCTGCCAGTATGTGGCAACACCTGGCTCCTATACAGTCCTCGTTCAAACATATTCTTTCATGCCTGACTGTCCCATATCTTGTTTTGCTAATGCTAATTATTAATTATTGGACTACAGACTTGGCTAAAACCATCTCTCTGACATCTCACAGAACTAAGGTTTGCAATTATAACTGCTATGGCTGAAAAAAACAACAAACAAATAAAACTGCCTAATAATACAGTGTACTTTATAGGTTTCAAAGTGCTCTGCATTTGATTGCTGTACTTCTTTCTATTGCTGACTTATTTTTCATGTAAAGCTTGCATACAGTTTTGTCCAGCCAACTTTCCATTATCATCCTTCACAAACCCAAAGAACTGTCAAACAGCTGCAGTAGCATTTGTCATTGGCACAAGCCATATTTTTCATTCCCCTCACCTTCGTGAGTAATTATGGTGGGGTCACATTAATGTGTTGAAATTAGTTACCTGAGGGGACAACAGTATAATTATTTTTCAAACTACCAGTGGCACTGACACAAGAGTTAATAGCGAGCCTGATTTGATATTTTGGTAGAAAATGTAGCCTAAATTATGTCATGCTAGCAAATATGATACCTTGAACGTTTTCAAATACCCTGGGAGGCAGCAATATTGTTGATGTTGATGTTGCTCAGTGCTAATCCTGGGAAGGATGGGCACACAGTAGGGGGAGTGAGGGAGAAGGATAGGAGAAAGAGAAGGGGGGGGGGGGATTTAGAGAGAGAGGAATGAGATAGCAAGGGAGAGGGGAGATAGATGGAGAAAAGGAGGTATGAGCAGAAGTTGGGAGGACATTTAATCTGGCCCGGCGCCTGGCGGACGGCACATTGCTCTTCTTCCAGTCTGTGTGTCTGCGCATTTGTGTGTGAGTGTGTGTGTATGTGTGTGCATGCTCTTAAATAACGTGACATAAACGGTATTACCAAAGCATCTGAATACAATTTAGGGACGGTCATGGCAAATGAGCGTAAGATACAAACACTATGATTCATACATTGGATAAATGTTCTCAGTTTATCAATGTATATTGTATCTGTCCCTTTCAAATAAACCATAAGTAAATACAATACAAAAATATGAGGAACTAAATATCTCTCTCTCTCTCAGGGTATAAAGCGTGTAGACCCAGACCTTTACTCCAACTATACTGACCGGTAGGTGCTTGGTTCTTGTATTTGGATACTGACTTTGATTTTCTTGCATCTGTACTCTGGTCTTTGTGTCTGCCCGCCTCTATTACTGTAGTGGTGTAATAATAATTTGTGGTTGTTATGGATGATGAGATGACACAGTTGATTGTGTGCACTGTCACCTTTTAATTTGAGAGGATTTTCATCCATATTTTATGAACAGTAAATAACTATGAGTCTGTTTTATATTGGTAACAAATCCAGTTACAGCTATCAAGCAAAGATTTTACTGCTTAGCAACAAAATTAACAACTGAATCACTGGTGTCTTAAAATAGTTCCAGACTCATAATCGCTTTTTGCCACATACATTACTTTGCATGTGAATATACATAGTGAGCTCTACTTGGAGCCATATTGTTTTGTGTTTTGGCTCAATTGTCTACACACAGTGCTGCCAAATTCATGCTTAATGCTGTCAGGTTTGTTTATGGTGAGTGACAACCGCATTCACTACCTGCTGGAGGCGCCAACACTTTTCTACTCTCTCTCTCACTCTCACACACATTCAGGTTTTTTGGAGACGAGAGGGTTGAGCGGGTAGATCTTTGTTCCATGTTGAAGAAGAAGCAAGAAGACGGATACTACCACACTGAAGGTTCACTACAACTAGGTCAGTAGACACACACACACACACACACACATTGATATTATGTGTTTTCTCTAAGAAGCTCGGTTTCTGTGATGCTGTCTGTGGAGGAATGGACACACACACACACACACACGCACACAAAACCATACTTACTGCAGCTAAGTTAGCACATGTACACACACACACACACAACCATTACAATAAAGCTCAAGGTTAGCTCACACATACTCTTACACACACACACAAAACCTTACTGAGAGTTGATACAGGTTAGTACACACATGCTAGTGGCCCAGTGCTGACTAAATACAGAGGAAATACTGGTGTGTGTCTTTGCCTTCCTGGCTGGCTGTCGGGTGCAGTGTTTTGCCACCAGAGGGCGCTGTCTACTCACATACAGGGCAATTGAATTCCTTCTAGTGAAATGGTGCCCATAGAGGGGCCAGTGGGACAGACTTGGCTCTCCACAGCTTATTTTGGCTCTCAGTGGGGTGCTGAGGTTTCCCTTATTAACTTAACAAGTTGCTGTATCCATTTCTTATTACATTTTCTTAATCGCTAGAGGTATCGTCTTGCGCTACTGCCTCACAACTGTGAAATGAATATCAAGGAAACAAGACTGTTTGTTTCTGTTGCAACACGTCTCATGTTGCAGGAACGAACAGACAAGCTTCTGCGCTGTTTCTTGAGACCGGCTTGATGTTGTGAAATTAAATCAGACTTTTCCCTACTCCAACTTGGAGGCTTTGGAGGAGCTGTCTGCCAGTATGCCGTTGAGAGAGGATTCTGCAGTATATCACAGTTTCATTCATTCAGGATAACCAGTTTGTCTGTACCTTATCCTTGTAAACATGAATAACTTGGGTAATCACATTAACACCGTGGAAATAGAATTTACAGTAAACAGGATTAGTGTGTTCATAACCTGGCTAATCTTGTCCTAACACATACACTAACTCAGAAATGGAGTATCGGAGTAATGTATTGTAATAATATTGCAATATTAATCTGCATGTTTCCCATATGTTTTTGTTTTTTTACAACAGTGGAGGTGGGGGGCGTAATTGTTTGGGTTTGTTTCACAAAACGGCAAAAAAAGTGTTTGCATTCATCAGTGAGCATGTGCATATATTACATATATACAGGGACTCCCCAAGCAGCACTGTTGTGTGTGTGTGTGTGTGTGTGTATGTGTGTGTGTGTGTCAGTGTGTGTTTGTCAGTGTGGATGGAACTAGGCTGTCACAATGTTTTTCTGGATCGCTGGGTTGTCTGTCTGTGTGTGTGTGTGAGACAGATAGAGAGTGTGTGTGGGGGAGTGAGAGACACAGAGATGTGTTTAGCTCACACTTGTCATTGTCAAAAAGCTTGTGTTGTAGTCGAGTGGTTTTCACTATGCTTGTGTGAAAGCCACAGCTGAATAACGTATCCCAATTCGTCCTAATGCTACAGCGTGTTATCCACATCAAAAGGTTGCAGTGTGGAATTTTTTTAATTAAATGACACAATGCACACAGTAAGGAGTGAGAAGTGTCAAATATACCTCCCTCAAGCCCACCAACACTATATAATATGAGATTTATCATCACTAGGAAGTCCAGTGGGAGATTTCATTACAAAACGATGTAGACCATTAGTTAGGCTTCAGTGAAGGGAAAAATGATTGCGGTGATCCATTAGAGAGAGATTTAACATGTTTTTATGTGTGGGGGAAAAAGGCAGAAATATTGCCACTCTATAAGCCCTGGATTTATGGCGTGTTATATTAGCTCTGGCATGTTGTAGTGGATGTGCTACTTTACACATCACTGCTTAACCGAAAGTGTTTCAGACCACATCAAAAAGTAATGTAGATTTAATTAAACTAGACTTCTATTGCAACCCATATGGCAGCTGTAATATCATCAAATTTCATCCCTATTGTGCAGCTCGACCCATAAAACATGCATCATCACAGTTTTTTCTCACACATGAAGCGCATCTCAAAGTGCTTTACAGTCAGCAGAAGTCAACTTACCAAGAAGTGCCGACTTGATTGCAGCTATTTATTTAGTTTCGTCCATTTTCTTTGTTCCAGCTATCACAATTTGTCTGGTAAAATTGAACCATGCACCCTCTATACTCAGTGTTCATTTCTACCGTTGCCATAGTGACTCATAGTCATTGTCCATTCCCAGCAAAAATATCCCAAATTTGTCCAAAATATTTGCCAGCATATAATGATGGTTATAGGACCCCCCCTCCCCACTCTGGTGAGCACTCAAGATCCTCTACTGCAGGCATCGCTGTCTCCACAACATGTCAAAAGCATTATCAGCATTATATTTTGGCCTCTTCATCCCATACTTTGGAAAAATGTCTTTTTTACAACACTATATAAATCTATATTTTTAATAGACACTGGATTTCCTGTTTTGGAAAATATTGCTCTGCCAGTCTAAGTGGATAATTACATGGCATGATTTTCACATTTAGGTTGATGAGGAAGTCGTAGTTGCGGTTAAATTAAGTTGTACAGGGTGTAATTTGTTGGCATGACATTTTTCTCTTTCTTTGGATGACCGCAATAAAAATCCCACTGTCCCACTGAGCTCCTGAGTCCACAATGACAAAACCATCAAGTATATTATCAGTTGACCTTTTAGTGGTACATTTCTATGACGCATGTCCTAAACCCTTGCACACATTTGCCATAAATGTTAAAAGGGTCATTTATTTTATGTGCATACAATATTTACACATACTCCTTAGACTAGGAGTGCCCATGGATTTGATCCCCACCCCTGGTAATAGTAATGCTGTGTGTTATCCATTACGCTACACATACAAGCACATACACTTCAGAGTAATCAGATTGAATCAAATCAAACATCTTACTTGTGCTAATTAAATATATATATATATGTCTACATTCAAGGAAACATTGCACTGATGTTATCACTATTTTAAATTGACTATAATCAATCATGTCAGTTGACGAGTGATCTGCTTTCCTTTCCTCTCCATATTTTTTCTCATCTTGCCTTTCCTATTTCCCCTCCACTCTCCTCTCTCTCTCTCTCTTTTTCTCTCTCTTTCACACACACATACACACATTCTCTCTTTGTTGTTGACCTTGTAATTTTGTCACCAGGTCATTGCTGGTTTGAAATGAGAAAATGAGCTCCTCAGAGACACACACACACACACACACACACACACACACACACACACACACACACACACACACACACACACACACACACACACACACACACACACTCCAGAGCCAGAGTCATGATGGCTCCAGATCAATATGGCTAAACTGATATTCTTTGGGGGATACAGCAGACAAGAAGATGTACTCACACGCTCAAACAAACAAACACACACATGGGACTTGGGAGGTGCATCGTACCACGAGGATGTATGTAAGATGCAGTGGGCATGTTGCACGTGATCACTATCATGAGACATCCGTAGAGGCGGGGCTGAGGTGGCCAGGGATAATCCAATAAATTAGCCTGTGTCTGCTGTTAACCGACTATAAAATGACAAGTTTTGACAACACTGTAATGTTAAGAACTACAACACTAACTAACAGGCTTAGGGAGAGACTGGTAACAACACTAGATTGCTAGATGTACTGTGACAAATAACCAGATGGACCATGTGGATCTATGAACACAGTGGAATGACTCTTGGCCAGTCACGTTGTGATTATAACAGGTCATTATTGATTATTGCATCAGTAATATAGTCCACTGCAATACTCATAGTCATGAAAATTCATCACAAATACCAACATTTTGGTTTTGATACTGATACCAAGACATGCATTTTGATACTAAATACCTTTTTGGTATTCCCCCCACCCCCCAAAAAAGGGGGGAAACACTGTCAAATACCATTAGTGTGCTTTATTTCAAAACGTTTGTAGTAAAAAAAAACACCTACTGTCTCTATACAGTAACTATATATGGACAAGTCTGTAATCTCTGTATAAAATCAAGTTTGTGATGTAGCAAGTGATGCATGTATGCATTTTTTTTGTGGGTACAGGGGATGTTAGGAGCTGATGCTGACACGGTCATCAGGTGGTTTGCTATTCTCATTCTCTTGGTACGTCGCAGTCAATCTATAGGTTTGTAATCGTGTATGTGTATTTTAATTCCAATAATCCACAGCACAAAATAATCCATGTAAATCCCTCTGGTACACATCGTGTGTGTGTGTGCGTGTGTGTGTGTGTGTGCGTGTGTGTGTGTGTGTGTGTGGTGAAGAACATAAAGACAGAGCCAGAGGAGGAGGTGAAAGCAGAAGAGGGGGTCAGTTGCTGTTACACCTGTAATCTCGTTAGCGTCCCAGTGACTCAGTGGGCGAAGGTGCAGTAATTATGAAGCTGCAGGTTTGAATTGGGTTCGCAACCTTTGTCTCACATTGTTCTCCGTCTTCCATCTTGCTTTTCTCTCTAAAGAGGGGTTGCAGTTCTGTGTTGCCCCGTCCACTCCTGTTAAGACAAACTGCAGAAAAACAACTCAGAAGTAGGTCGCTGAAAAACACAAGCACTTAGTCTCTGTTTTTTTTCTCTCTCTCTCCCTTCTCTCTCTTCACTGGGTACTGTGTGTGTGTGTGTGTGTGTGTGTGTGTGTGTGTGTGTGTGTGTGTGTGTGTGTGTGTGTGTGTGTGTGTGTGTGTGTGTGTGTGTGTGTGTGTGTGTGTGTGTGTGTGTGTGTGTGTGTGTGTGTGTGTGTGTGTGTGTGTGTGTGTGTGTGTGTGTGTGTGTGTGTGTGTGTGTGTGGGAATGTGATGTTAATGTAAGCAAAGGAATGGAGATGGGAAAATTGTGTGTGTGTGTGAGTGCACACTGAGTTGATGAGTCTCACATGACTGTTTTCTGTTGGTCTCGTGTGTAAACCAAGACAACATTGCCTTTTATACACATTTACACACACATACAGTCTCACACACACACACACACACCTCGTTTACTTACTTAGGATACCTTGGCTTTTCAAAATGTAGACTTCCTCACAGGGCACTTGTGGGGATTTTTAAGAATTTCTGTTTTTTCCTCAAGTTAACCTGAAAACATCTATACTTCTATAAAGAGCTGGCTTGCAGATAGTAGGTAGCTGAAAATCTCCCCCAGACTGTAACAAGGATCTGAAGTAAAAATGTCAACCGAATATTATGTGCCTTTTGGCCTGCTGTGTTTTAGAAGCACACACATACATACATACACAAACAGATTGTCAATAGGTTGTCTGTGTGACATTTAGCATTGTTCTGCAAAGTGCCAATGATAATCTCTCAGGAGACTGGTAGCTAGCTTCTGCCCTGGCCTATTGCCATTTATAATACATACACTAACACATACAGACTTACACGCAAATCCAGGCGTACACACATAAACAAGCCCTTAGACACAAACACATGCCAACACAAAAGCACTCACAGGCAGATGGTGCAGGTAGCCTGATGCTCTGTGATCTCTTGGTATTTTATTGAGATGGTCACTCCTCCACAGACTGTGTTGCTAAGCGTTGAAGGGTTTTTCCTGGTTTAAAATGGATATTGGCAGTGCGACCAGTCGTGAGGGCCAGACGTCAAGTGCGAATTTGTACCTAAGTGGGCTGGTTTCTCTCCAGACAAACCGTGAACCAAGAAACTGCCACATTTGTAAACGTAGTCTAAAACTGAATATACGTTAGCAAAGACGTTTGGGACCTATTCGACAACCGATTGCTTTGGGAGTCAGCACTTTAAGAGTTTTGGGAATGAGCTGAGCGGAGACAGCTGCTGCTGTTTTTACATGATTGAAATGTATTAAAGGCCCCATCTGTTATTGCCGGATGATGCCTCCTTCTTAAAGCCCCACTACTAGCTTTGTGTCTAGAGATTAAATGTATTGAAAGGACTCTCTCTCTCTCTCTCTCTCACCACCTCTGATTCATTAAAGCATCTGAATTAGCTGAGTAAGGCCTTTGTTATAGTATTACACATATGCATCTGATAAGTAGTATTTTGTCACAGCAAAGCATAACATATAGGCATTGTTTGTGTGGTGTTAACAGCATAGCATTCAAACTCTGAATTTTGTGCTAGCAGTGGTGAAGATTAAGAGGATGGAGCAGGGGAAGGGGTGAGATTAAACAGATGACAGGACTGAGAAGGACAGAAGGGTGAGAGAAGCGAGAGCAGGAGAGAAAAGAGGAAATGAAGAGAGAAGGCAAGAGGGACTGAACAGAGAGAGAGGGTGGAAAGAGAAGGGAAAGACAAAGATTAAAGAGGGTTGATTGATTGAACTGATGAAACATACACAATAAATGAGAATGGAAAGGGAAGAGAGCGGCAGAATAATGGAAGCAGTAGGAACGAGAGTGGAGGAAGAGAGGAACAGACAGAAAGGCCAGACAAATTGTGAGAGAAAATTGAGATTCGGAGAGAAGGTGACATTAAACAGACCAGAGAAAGGAAGATGAATACAGACAAGAGGGAGGGGAAGGTAGAGAGGGGTCAGACAGAGGGGGACCAGAGGGGGACCAGACAGAATGAGGGGAAAAACCGAGGGACAGGACAGAACACTTAACCAGACGATAACGATCTGGCCAACGAAACGGATGGTGCTATGGATCTGGGCTGTGTCCGTCATCGGTCTGATTTTGACCAAACCTGTCGGGGTGATGGCCTGATGGGGGCGCTATAATTAAAATAAAAAACGTCAAACTTTGAAAGGCCATAAGTGCTACACCGCCAGTCATCTTGTTACTGACTGGCCCCTCTTGTCAAATCACTAGAGAGGAGATTGACATCACTGTTCTCTACACCATACATTTCTCTCTGTCTGTCTGTGTCTGAATAACCTCTCTTGTGACTAGTAGTGAGGCATCACAATGAGTCGACCTTCATCTACACACAAAGTCAACACTGTTGCAGCTCTCTCTCTCTCTCTCTCCCGCTTCATCGCAATCTTACCATCTTCCACTCCCTTTACACTGTGTTGTTTTTCGCTGGTTAAGGGTGGTGATGTATATGTATACAATGACCCTCTTGAAATGACTATTCATCACATCACATATCACCTATATTATACCGTGTTGATTAGCCTGCAAATGAGCAGACAGTGTCGTCGAGGATGCAGAAAAGCAGTCCAGCAGCATGGTGCTGATTTAGATGATAAATGAGGCTAGCTATATAAACTAGAATAATAAAATCAGGAAATCAGACACATTTCCTGGAAAGACCTTGTGGGTGGAAAGCTCATTGTCAATAAAAGTTGAAATGTCTCCTTGTATGCTACGGCACAAAGCAAATAATCAGTTTTAATATTCAGCACTTACTGCTTGTTTATTAAAATGGCAAAAAGCCCCAATTCATTGGTTTGAAATGTTTAATATCTGACATTACAAACCCTTTGTTGATAAAAGATCTGTTTAGATTGGCTCTGTGAGTGTGCATGACAACGCTTAAGCACCACAAATCGTCTTCTCACACAGACGTGTGTGTGTGCGTGCGTGCGTGCGTGCGTGCGTGCGTGCGTGCGTGTCTTTTCTTCTCCATTTTAGCTTGCCTTACAACTTTTTTTTTTATGATCCCGAATTTGTCCTTTGGCTTGCCCCCTCCATGGGGAGGTGAATGCACCCTGAAGCTGGTAGAGACTCCTTGTCTTACTCAAGGACTCATTAGCAGCGCGTATGCTTGTTGCTTGAGCCAAGGCCATTTGGTTGAATAACAGTCTGTCTAATCACTGCACCACCCTGCTGCACAGCCATTTCATACAGTGGTGGATGTAGAAAACAAGTAGTTGGTTGTTAAGCTAGTAGGTTGGGATAGGCATCAGTTTTATTGATCGTGAAGCCAATTCCTCTAAATGATTCTGATTCTTTCTTGATCTGTCAATACATTGACTTTTGTTATTGTTGGATGTTGATATGACGTGTTCCAGCCTTTACTCTCACAAAGATGTTTTTTTTGTGAATTATTATTTTGAGACACATTTGTTTTTGTGTCGTTTGATATGTTTAATATGTTTATGCAGGACTTTTTGCTACACGAGTAGTTTAGTTTATTTCTTCTTACTTCAAGACAATATATTAGAGCAAGTGGAGGAGGAAGATATGGAGAAGGGGGTGTTGTGTCGAGGGGGTGATCTATTTATTCAATAGATTCATCTTTAGGCTATGGCAGATGAGCATGTGACTGTACTGTCCTGACTGGAATGGGAAGGCCATTCCACCATTGAGAAGAGTCTAGGCCTGGTAGAGCAATGACCAGGTTGCCGCAGGGAAGTATCAGCTAAGCGGCTGATAGTAGCAGAGCACAGGGTGACGTGCAGCACTGGACCATGGCCTGGAGGTTTAGGGGTGCAGTTTCCTTAGAAGCCTTCCTGAGCACCAGGGTTTTTAATTCAGTTCAAATTGCCACAGTCAGTGGAGGGACTGCAAGAGGGAGATTACATAGGAGAATGTGGGGAGATTAAAGACGAGGCTGGGTGTGCAATAAACCGATAACAAATTATCTAAATATAGGCTGTTTTTCCGACCACAAGAACTAGAACCTTTTGGGTAGTTTTTAGTTCCCCAAAAGAGTTGGAGCCTGCTTTCCCACCGCACCAAAGTACCGGGGAGATGCTTTTCAAATTTGAAGCCATCAAGGTTTTTTTAAATATTTGTATTATCATTCTTTGATCATGCGCTGTTAAATAAAACAGATGAACATGTGAAGACCAATTATTTCAGATAAATAAAATTAAATTGACTTGCACTCTTGCATTTTATGTAGATAATGTGGTACATTATCTATATATAGACATCTCCCCCCTGTAAAGTACAGGCCATATAGTGCCTATAGTTCAGTCTGATAGTTCAGCCAGGGCCCCTATAGCCTTATATGCCCAGGGCCAAATAGATTGGTATATATTAATCTTGGCCAGAAGTGTCTGTCTATCTCGACACATCATTTCACTTGGTTGTAGTGCTGTGCCAGCGCAGGAGACAGGAGCTTCTTGCTGCATCCCATCCAATTTGACAGAGCCTCCTGCTATGAAAATAAAATTTGAATTTATGATTATATGCTCCACACTACTCGCATGTGTTTGTAACAGTGTGTGTCACACAAATAACGTGACACTTTTCAGTTGTCACCGATGTGTAAAATTGCCCAACACAAGTGGCTTGCCACTCAGACACGCTGCTCCACTTGCTAGTTTGATTCAACTGGATAGTTGGAAAACCTGATTGCAGAGTTGTGGAAATGTGGTGTTGAGAGGGCAGAGAGCACGGAAGGCATGTCAACAACTGATGGTAAAAGTGATGTCTGTTATTATGTTACTGGCATTTTATGTAAAGAATTAGTGTTGATGTATGTTTGGCAGTCTGGGCAGGAGTGGTGATAAAGCAGAGGGTAGAATTTTCCAGGGAAGAACAGCAGCTCAGTCTTGCCAACTTTGAGCTTGAGGTGGTGAATGGAGAATTCAGCTGGGCAAGTAGAGATGCTTGCCGCAGCCTGAATGTCAGGTTGGAAATGTAGAGTTGACTGTCGTCTCTGTAGCAATGGTAGAAGTTATGGTATGTGGTTACAGAGCCAGACGATCTAGTCTAGAGATTGAGAATGACCTTTTCCCTTTGATAATTTTTCAGTGTAATCCAACAAGTACTCATTTATCTACCTGCAGTCTGCAGTCTCGTGTACTTTGTTTGAAGTAACAGATTACATTTACCTTTTCACTAATCTCATTCATCACTTTTTCATGTGATCTATTACTCTCAAGCCTGGCTATTTGTAGTGAAGCTAAATGTCAAGTGCAAAACGGAGAGCGAGAAACAGGGGAGACAAGAATGGGAGAAAGGGAAAGACGACAGAGGAGTGAGAGAGAGAAGAGGAGAGAGAGAGAAATAAAGAGGTGGATGCGGGCAAACGGAAAGACAGACGGTGGGAAGTGGAAGAGGTGGTAGAAGAAGAAATAGACACAGAACAGAGGGGAGTGGAGAAAGAAAATGTAGAACAAGGGGAGAGAAGGCTAGAGAGACCAGATGTTAAGTGAGCTTAACACACACACACACACACACACACACACACACACACTTGTGTTGTTATACATGATAAAGGACTATGAACTATTGATGTAGAAGCCGTCTCCAACCCATAACACTAAAGGAATACACCAACTCTTTCAGCAAATGTGTTTGTTGATCAGCTTTTGTATGATGAGAAGATGGCTAGTTCTTTGTAGCGTGTATCCGTTACGTTTCAATGACTGTAGCAAGTTAGTCAATGGCGTCAATACTGAACACAAAGGGGGAAGCTGCTGCCAGTTTCTCATTCATTTAACCCTTACTGTTACATTCCTATCTTTAACCTTTACCCTAAGTTAACCCAATTTCAAAGGAGGCCTGAAGAATTGCCCCTGGATATGACAGATTTCCTAAATTTTCTCTTCTGGCGATAGTCAGACCCCACAAAAAAAATTTAATAATATATATATTAATATATATATCTCAGAAATAACATTGACATACACGGCAGCAGCTGCCCTATTGTGCAACCATTATTCGAGCTACAGTGGCAGGGGGGTGGGGGGGTGGGGGGCTAGCGTTCCCTGCTGCCTCCATACATACACCGCTCCCTTTTCCCCCTCCACACATTTGCCACACTCCTAAGCGCGTTCACTCTGTCTCTGTCACATACACACACTAAAGCTGGCTCACACGCACAGTCACCCACCCCTCCTCCACTTTCCCTTTCTTCACACACATTCTTGCTGTCTCTCTCTCTCTCACACACACACACACACACTCTCTCTCTACCCACCTCCGCTTTCCCCACTTCACACACATAAAAAATACACACTCTCGCTGTCTTTCTCTCTCCCACACACACTCCAGTTGTCTCTCTCTCTCTCTCTCTCTCTCTCTCTCTCTCTCTCTCTCTCTCTCTCTGTGTGTGTGTGACTGTCTCACACACACACCCCTCCTCCCCGTGTCAGTGCAAAGTAGAGCGAGAGCAGAAAGCCACCCGTTCATTTTTCCATTTGTCGTCTCGTCGGGCTGCTCGGAGGGGAAGGGAGGATTTTATCGCTTTCTATCCCACCCGTTCATCTGTCCTTCTCGGACGATAAAGACGGCAAGTGACACAGAAGACAGGGGGAGAGAGAGAAAGGAGGAAGAGAGGTGGGACTCTCTTGCTCCATCTGTCTGTCTGAGAGAAAGGGGGGGAAAAAAGAGGGGTAACGGAGAGGGGAAAGGGAAGGAGGCGCCATGGGTCAACTGTGCTGCTTCCCATTCTCCCAAGCAGAGGAGAAAATCAGTAAGTGTCTGCCGCTCCTTTCTGTGTGTGTGCGTGTGTGCGTGTGTGTGTGTGTGTGTGTGTGTGTGTGTGTGTGTGTGTGTGTCAGTGATTAAATGGGAGAACCCTGTTGGCATACACTCACTAATTGCTCAACGTCTATTGGGAGGTGCTGTATGCATGTGTGAAGATTTGCGTGTGTGTCAACTGTCAATGTGTGGGTGCACAGGTACATCAATGTGGTGTATGTGTGTGGGAGATTTCTGTGTGTCGTACGGATGGGAGGGAGGATTTTGGGAGGGTTCCACCATAAGATCCTCTTTGTATCCAGTCCAGTATTGTATATCATTGGTGATCATATATGTGAATATATATTTGTAAGTCTCAGTCATATTCCAACAACATATCTGTGTCATTCATCTCCCATAGCTTTGCCTGGCCGTTATCGTCTTCGCAATGTCAATACCAATTCTTAGTACTGATCTGATGTCATCACTATTTCCGATCGGGGATGACCGTGATGACCATTAGTTTGTAGTCTGTGGGAACAACTGACTTTATTTTTGATACTTAAAATGTGGATATGACTCCGATCTGCTCCACTGTTGATTCCCTATTTTAGTCTGGTATTATTGCATTTATAGTGGAGTAGATGCACGTATAGGACAAGCACAGCTAGCTCAATACAACGTTTTCTGCTTTGTTTTAGCTTGTTTATTATGGTTTTCTTCTTCTTCCCAATCAGAGGAAAGACTGGTGAATGGGACGAGTACAGGCCAGAAAGTTATTAGAAATGGTTCTTCTTGGGCTATCGCAGTAATCTCTTTTGTACACGGCCAGGTGGTGGAGCTCGGCCGTATGTTTCTGTTTCCTGCAGAAATCTCACACTTCCGCTTTTCAGGAACTGGGGCAAGAGCTGGATGTTGAGGTTATCCAATGCTCAATCAAATGATCAGCTTACTCCGTCACTTATTTGCTACTTGCGACATTGTGTTAGATAACAAAAACAAACAATACAAGACAAACTGCCAAACTGGCAGTATTCAGTGTAAACGGGATGGGTTTGCCTCAGCTCATAGGAAATAAATAGACCTCTGGTGGCTAGTTACTGGCGATGTTTGTGGTTTGATTACAGCATTAGTAGTGCTTCCTCTGTAATCCTTTTGTAGCAGTGGTGTGGAGAAATTTTGGTATGGTTGCAACTCAGTTTTGTATATACAGGCAATACAATACAGGCTGTAGGACTAAAGGTATTCTTATGCACATACTCTTAGTTTAAAAAAACAACAAACAACAATTGTTTGTGTTTTCTTGTCAGGGAAATTTAGCAAAATTATGTTTTATTAATTTGACCTTTTCTCTAGAAGTGGTTGTAGTGTATAATATATAATAATATAGTATATAGTTTATATATATATATATATATATATTATAATAGAAGAAACACTGGTCACCTGCAATAGGGAATAGAGAAATGTTGAGCAAATCACTGCAGGTAAAGGGACGCCTGAACACGTTGGTCCCTTATTTCTTTACAACTTTTAAGAAACGTCTCGTTTTCATTACATCGTGTAGTTTGAGACACATTGAAACAATTTTTTTGTGTTTCAACACGTTTAATATGTACAATATTAAGAACAGTCCCTTTATAGTATAGTGTGTAAAGGCATGGTGTGTTGAAAGGTAACACAAGCTGTATGCTGTTCCACTCAGGGAGGTGTTGAAAATAACACACCTTTTGAAAGTGTACTCTAGACTAGTTGGGGAGATGAGAAAGGTGCAGTCCATAGAGATGTTTACAGTGTTTTTCCTTGTAGTGTGTGTTATTATAGTTCCTTGTTTGTCCCAGTTTTTTATTTTAGTGCAAGGGACTCAAATTGACCTTATTTAGATACTTTTATACTGATAGAAAATCTCCCTCCCAATGAATCTGCTCCCCCATGTTGTTGTAAATCACATCGACCAAGTCCACTACAGTTGTTTAGTTTGAGAACAATTTTGTTGATACAGCATGTGTACATGAACGCTGCTAGTAACCTCTTGGTTAGATTATGTATTAATCACTTAGCTATGACATTAAGTGTGTGTGCGTGCGTGCGTGCGTGCGTCCGTGCGCGCTCTATGTAACAACTTGTTCACATTGTTGATTACCCTGTCATAAACGCAGACTTTGACACTATGGTTGAAATAGTGTGTCTGGAAATAGGAGGGGTGTGTGCGTGTGCTGTTTGTAACAAGTTCACATTGTTGATTACCCTGTCATAAACGCAGACTTTGACACTGGTTGAAATAGTGTGTCTAGAAATATGAGGTGTGTGCGCTTTTCTAGCAGTAGTACAGACAGAGATATCAAGCTGTGCTGCCTGTACACAGCCTTACTGTTTCCATTCTCTCTGTTTCTCTTCCTCTATCTTGCTTTTTGCCTTTCTCTCTCTCTCCCCCTCTCTCCCTGTTTGCAGCTGCATTGCTAGAAACAGTCGAGCTACTGTGCCCTAGTTCTGACTGGAGAGGAGGAGAGGGGAGGTGTAAGGGGAAAAGGGATAGAGGGATGCAGGATGCAGGGAGAGAAGACTAATGAGGGGAAAGGAGAGAATAGGAGAAGAGAGAAATATGGATATTGAGACAGAAGAGACGAAGCCGGAAGGGAGGAGGGAGGGGGGGGGGAGAGAGGGAGAGCGAGAGAGAGAGAGAGAGAGAGTAGGTCAGATGCTACCCCTGTGATGTAGTGACGCTTACCCTTGTGAGCACAGCAAGATGTGTGGGTGTGTGCGTGCATGTCTGGTAATGTGTGTTGTGAGTGGTATTGTGTGTTTGCTTTTCACCTGCAGTGACTGCTAACACCACTGTGTGAAACCTTGTCAAATCGATTACACTTGAATTCACACATACGCACACACATTTGCCCAGACTTGCTACCACAAACACCCACAAATCAAATGCTGATTTATCTGTGAAATGCATTGAGTGGTATTTTATCACCGATATGCATGTATACAATCACAGTATTTGTTTTGTACTTGTGGGTTTTTGTTTTTTTTCTCTGCAGAGCACATAATGGGCCTCATTCAAGTGTTCATACGAACCTTTCTACAAACACAGTCTCATTCATCATTTTTGTTCGTATCTGAATCTGTTCTTTTGGTATTATCAAATCCTACGTTTGGAAACATGAGGGAAGGCTCTTAGAGCGGCTTATTCTTCATGAAAAATCAATTGCAGTAGCGCCAAACCTCAACAACAACAAGGTGTTTCAGTGGCCTTCAATGGCGTATTTGCCAAACTGTCCTCATTCATAACAACACAAGATTATCCAACTTGTAATGGTTGATCACATGGACTGGACGCCTTACAGATACAGCCTGGATCTAATCTGTGTCCAACTCCAATGCCGACTGGACACCCGACAGTGAGGTCTCTCCTATTATTGATTGATCCTCTGATCCATGTCGGATAGCCGTCCTCCTGTGGCTGATAATACTACTTCCTACCTTATACCTTTTTTTGCAATATAATTTCATGTTGAACCATTTCTTTTTTTACCTCAGCAACGGTGTGTGTTTCTGCTGAAACATCATTGACAGCATTAATTTCTTGGCATGCTTTACTTTTATCAGTTCTTGTGACTCTGCCGCTTATGCTTTTCAAAAACATTTGTTTTTCTCATGCACGCATGAGCGCAAAAGTTAAATTCTGACTCAGACGCGCATCGAATTTACTAACAATTGGCATTCATCGCCTGGGGTACGCACAAATCAAGGTTTTCCACATATAAATATCACTATTTTTTTGAACGCACACAAATACAAAACATGTACTTTACTGATATCTCTTAATAGTCCTTCTCACCATGTTTTTGAAACCACACTCTTCAACCTTTCGTTCGTGAACCACATCTTTTGCGAGATGGTAATATGATGTTATCAGTGATTCCTTCCCATTGAAGAGGGTTGGGGGCAGAAGGAGCCCAGTCACTAAATGCTACTAAATGAACAGCTGCCTTGTCAGTATTTCACCGCTGCTCTTTGAGAAGGCATGTTTTCATCTGTCTCGCTCTTCTTGCTATACACTCATCATACTCTAAATTGGTAGGTTCACAGGTGGCTCAACAAATTGGAAACATTTTGCTTTGAAGTAGTCACCACTTTGTGTCAATGCATACCGAGTGTTGTTATTCTGGCATCTTAAGTACAACCAAACAGCAGCCCTTTTGGATAGTAATGATAATAGAGCACAGTGCAGTTCAGTGTTCCTGGTCTGTATTTTGCTTTTCACACTCTTGTCATCACTTATTTTCCCTTTTAACACCAACACAAATCAGTTATTGGCTCCTCCGAGTGAAGCAGCATCCTCAGAATAAGTGGTTGAAAGGTGGCCCAGCCTCTGATTGGCCATTGCATGATCTTTGCACCTTCATTTGCAATGCAAAAAAATAAATAGAAGTGGCCTCAATAGGACAGGAAGAATGTTTTAATTTGACCAAAAACACAGATGCTTGCATGACCTTGGTATGATAAATGAAAAAATATCGCCCAGCTCTATATGTGTATGTGTATATGAGATAGCCCTACCGGAGGTGGAACAAAGCACAACAGTGTTTTTCATATTCTCTAAGGTCTCCCACATATGAAATGGATTCTTGTACAAACATATTTTACTGCAAAAGGGGTATTGTGGCACACCCCATAAATAAAAGAAGTGCAAAATAAAGCCAGGCTGAATGGGAGATGATGCACCTGAACTCAGCTCATGTAGTATATGTGTGAGTGGGTCAGAGAGAGTCGTGCACAGAGAAATGGAGATAAAGCGAGACCAGGAACAGAAGGGGAAAGAGAGGAAGAGAAAAACAGAAATGCGATGAGTAATGGCTATGCATGTCTAGTCAAGCATGCAGTGTGCTGACCACATGTGAGGAGGAGAAAGAGATGAGGAGGGAGCAGAGAGAGAGAGGAGATGCATGCAGCACTCCTTAGTTCATCCCTCTCTGCGTTTCTTCATGCTTTCACTCCTTTGCCTCTCGCTGTGTTAACTCTTTTTGTTCCCTGTGTTTTCATGCATTGTCTTTTGTTCATTCTGTGTGTGAGGACATGAGCAAAACCAGTGACAGCTCGATGAACTCGGTCACCATGGCAACAAAGCCATCCCAGAATACTAAGTGACTGACAGCTTCAGCTTTTTTTAATTTTTTTAAATCAATATGAGATGTACATATATTTTCTATCTATTGGGGTAATGTTTTCTGCAGTGTTTAGTTTCAAGAGTTTATATTAAATGATTAATTAACTGTTTAAGTGATTAGGAGATGAACGTCTTGATTTATCTGCCTTTTTGTTTCATCTTTTCACTCTAGTGCTTAAACCATATGCTCATTGAAGATGTGATTGATATTTTTAAATCCTGTTGTTTTTGGCTTGCTGATCACTGGAGATGCAAACCTAACCATACTACACCCCCACTACTTGCCCCAGTGGGCCTGTACTGACCTAGTGGAGACGTCATGGAGTGGTCAAGTCATATGGCTTGTCACATTCATTTAATAAATGAAACATTAGAGGTACCAGATACCAAACATTAGTGGTAACCTTAGCTAACAAACTGGGATGTGATTATGCTGTAGAACCAAACCATGTCAAACCAAGGCGTAGACATTTTCTAGCCCATTGGCCATTTAGAGCAGAAAGGCCAGGCTGTTCAACTGTGTTCTACAGCCAAGCGACGTTCAGAGGCATCAGGCCTGCCCGGCATTGCACATTTGATGTCTGCACCCACTGCAGCTTTATAGTGTTATTAAACCATATTCTGTTTAAATAAAAATGACAGAAATGAAACAATTTTAAGTTTTAAAATATGATGTGGAGGAAAGTGGAGAAAAAGCATATGACATGAGACAAAATTAATAAAGCAAAGCTGTTTTGCAAAGAGGCCAAAATATTGACAAATATGCAATAACTAGTAAACCTCATGATCATTCATGGGATGCTTGGAATGTGATTTATGCACGCACTCTCCTTTCCTGTCTCATGTTATTCCTCAGAACAAGGTTCAGAGATTTGTGTAAAGAAACTGCGCACGCAAACAGGGTGCATTTCACATTCCTTCACCTCATTCCTCACATCTGGGCTGACACTGCGGCTTCCTCCCCGAAGTGATGGCTGTATGATGTGACGGATAAAAAGAAAAGAAAACCGTTGATGTTGAAAACCAGTGAATTTTGTATGATGAGCTGACTCTGTTGTCATTATGTGAATGCCAATTCCCCTTACCTTAAAGTGTTCATCATCCTCAGTGTTGAGTAGGTGGAGAAAGGAGGAGAGAAAGAGACATTGTCACTTCTGGGTACCAACGCCCTGTAGCCCATTGTTCGGGCATGAAGGATCTTATTTTGAGTTGAGAAAAAATGTCAGAACTGTGTGTAATTATTTCCAAATCAATTTTTTTTGTAATTCTAAAAATGCAGGCATTTAAAGCCCACTTTGTGGAAGGATGAGTACATCACATGCTGTAGAATAATGTAATTTCTAAATCTCAACTCTCAGTGGTGCATGCCTTTTGGTCTCTCTCGTGTTGAGATGTCTTCCGATACACACAAACAACCTTCTGGTTATTTGGTTGGCCTTCCTACTTCTAGGCCAACCTTCAACTAACTGTAGTTTTCAGTGAGTGTGTTGTGTGAGTGAGTTGATTGTATAAACCTGAATCACATACCTGGGATGTACTGATACTAACCAGGATATGTGATATGCATACACCTAATCCTGTTTACTGTTGGTTTTCCTGGTCTGCATGAGGTCAGTTACCATGGTAATGTTTATTAAAGTATTTAGGGATATTGGTGAGGATATACAGATATTCATTTATATATATATATATCTGATTAGTCCTTAATCAGACCATAACCAGGCTATGAGCTATTGAGAATACTGTGTGAATATAAAGGTGTTGAGCCGTGCTGCATTCAATGTCCTGTGTCTGAGAGGGTCTCCGGTATTTCCTCAGGAAACCACTCCACTCTTAGGACTCTCTAAATAACAACCCCAACCCCTTCCGTTCTTCTATGCATCATCCTCTGTCTCCTCCTCTTTTGCTCCTCTTTCTCCAAGGCCTCCTCCTTTCTCAATTTCTCCTCCTCCCCCTCTGTCCTCACATGCACCCGCTCTCCCTTCCTCTTCTCATCTTTCTCCCCCAAACCTGCGTTAAGGAGGGCCTCATGTTGTAACTGTACGCTCACCCTCCTCCTCCTCACGTCCGGCTTCCTCCTTCTGCTCTCCCTCTTTCCCCTTCTCCTCCTCCTCTTCATCTCCCCATTTCTCCTCCCTATTCTTTCTCCTCCTTACCAGTGATGGATGCATTAACATTCTCCCAACAATCTGTTAATTAAGTCCGTTCATTTGGAATAAGAATAAATTAGGCATATCAACAGATTGCTTACATGCAGCCAAATAATCAGTTAGGCTACTCTGTCTGGGTGAAGTAGATATATGAGGTTGGTTAGTAACTGTGATTCTGGGTCTTTTGGTAGTGCAAGAAGATATGAGGCGCTTGTGCCAAGTACGGTTAACATCACCAGAGTAGCTACTCTGCTGGAACTGAACATTGTCGAAGTATTCCCTCTACTGTTGAAAGTATAAAGTATTTAAAAACTGCTGGCTTAAAATCCTGGCTGCATGTTAACTCCAATCCAACCAGGATGTGGACAGCCAGGTTTTCCGCTTGACTTTTTAAAGAACTAAAAGAGAGAGTAGTTTGAGCGAGATTGATTAAGAATTCATCCAGGCATTATTCGTGGCGTGAAAAGGTTTTTACATAGTACAAAGTAGATCAGAGCAGAACAATGCACATAAGAAGTGAATGGAGCAAAGAATAGCAGAGATGCTCAGAATGGACCAGGCCAGAGTAGAGCAGATCGCTTGCACCTTAACATAGTACAGACAGCTCACTGACATTGTGCAGTGTAATCCCAGACGCATTATCTACATACCAACAACCTTGTCAGTGTGTCTGTCTGCCTGAATGAACCACGAAACTGAGAGAGAAGTGAGGAGAAGTGGTAAGAGGCAGAGAGAGAGTGTGAAGGAACAGGAGACGGATACAGAGAGAGGGATGAGACAAGAACCTGAGCAGAGAATAACAGACTGGCATGCTATTGCCTTTTGACACAGAACAGCGTAATCCTGGACAAACCTGCTTTCCACTGCAGCTCCAAACAGGGCTAGCCTGGGTTTATATGAATTAGCACATCACAGTGTGGTAGGCGGAGATGGATTTGAACGAGAGAGAGAGAGGGAGAGACTGATGGAGAAAGGCAAACAAAGAGATGGAGAAGCTCGAGTTAGAAAACAAGTCTCGAGTAAAAGACAAACTTGACAGTGAGGGGAAGGCAGAAAGACAAACGGGTGAGAAAAGCAGACAGACTTGAATAAAGTAAAGAGACTTGAGAGTGAAATTACCCAAAAAAGAGATGGAATAGAGAGTACAACCACCTATGTTGTTAGGAGTTGAAGTGCCTGATTCTCACTCTGTCACCATGACAACACACGCAGCCGAGAAAGAGGAGGTTGGGAAACGTGAAGATGGAAAGAGGCGCAGAGATAAAGGGAGACTTGGATGGAGAGATGGAGGAGAGAGAGAGTGAGGGAGGGGAGAGAGACGGCGAGGATAGTTGAGAAATCATGATCCGTGAGAGTATGAGAAAGTGTGTGAGGTAGTGTTCGACACGTGGAAGAGAGATCTTTGTGTCTGTCAGCCTTGGCAGTGTGGAATCAATCTATCCACTGTGCCACAGGCTTATCTGTGTGTGGGTGTATGTGTGTGTAGTCAAGTACAGAGGGAGGGTTTACTGCCGTTATAAAGACCTTCCTGTTGACAGGTAAAGATGAAATAGACCAAAGTCTTTTTCTCACAAACACACTTCTTAAAAGATACACAAACACACACACACACACCTGATATTTGACAAGGGAGGTATTATCAGGTACAAGTCCCTTTGATTGGCCAGGATTACAAGCTCTTGCAGTATTCGCTGGATACTGTTGATGAGAGCAGAAACTGATCAGGTAGCTACTAATTAAAAGAGATAAAGAGGGAGAAGAGAGACGGAGATAGTCCTCACATGTAATAAATCACCATCTTACATCACCCAGCCATTCAGTTTCTAAATCACAATCAGAAGATCCTTCATGTTTGTGTTGCATACACCTTTTTTTTCCAAAATAATTTCAGTGAGAACAGTGGAGAACAGTAAAACAAAATATAGTGTTTTCTGGCTACCTTTCATCGCAGGTAGCCCCACAATTGGACACCTAGAGCGTAGGTCTCTGCAGGCAACACAGGGATTATGTTATGGCAGCATAACCTCGTCAGTGGCATTGGATAATGATTTCTTCAGAATATCTGCCCAGGGCTCCCAACCCAATGTCCAAAACCGCAGCTGTATAGCACCAAAACACAAAACCCCTGGTGTTTGGCGGACACCAAGATATCTTTTGCTGTTGTGTCTTGCTGTTTGTTTATCAGATGTTTGATGTTTTTATTTGTGCTTGTGTTGCAGATTTGGTTCAGAGCCCCCTCCATGCCAAACGTACAAGTATGTGTCTTCCTCAGCTCAAACCTCCATAATCAGGGTTGGGAAAGTTTCTTTTAACTGTAATCCATTTCTGATTACAGGCTGAAACTGCTATCAGTAATCAATTCATTCAACTAATCTGATTACTTTTAGTCATTTCTACCATTAATTCGGATTATTTATATGTATGATGTATAACTACTATCTACTATCAATGATTATTAAGTGTATAATCTAATTCTAATCTAATTCCTTCACACGTTTCTTTGAAATTGCATTTTTCCATCAACTGGTCATGGTTAGCATTTTTTATTTTTATAATCAGATTGTTGTAATCCCATTACAACTAATTTGTTACCCACCAACATTTCACACAATACGCAACTCTACCGCTACTCAAAGTAATAATAAGTAAAATAAGTATAATAATCAGAATTCTAATAATAAATAAGAATGATTCATTTGACGGCCTGAGCAAAAATGAGGCAGCAGGGTGGCGTAGTGAGCAGGACCCAGGTTTGAGCCCCTGTATCAGCAAGCATGCCGCCTGGTGAAGTGTCCTTGAGCAAGGCACTGAATCAACACCAGCTCCAGGGGTGCTTTTCAGTAGCAGACCCTGAACAAGTGATACAGTAACACATTATTATCATTACTTCTTTTATAAGCCACTGAATCCATGAGCCCGTGTCTACAGTTACTCAGGCCCTTTATGAGACTTTGAACATTTTATCAAAAATAAAAGCACCAAAACTAAAGTCTTTGTAGTGGCATTAAATGAAATAGTAAAACGTGAAAACACAAAACATCAACGAAATGAAAGGAAAACAGGGCAATAACAAAAGGTGTGTATGTAAACCTGGGAGACAACAGCACAGAGAAGTAAAATCACACTCATTACTCTCGATGTTGCAGGTTTGACTCCAACTCACAATATTTTTCATCCTCATTCGCTTTCTCCCATCTTTCCTCTCTCTCTTCACTGTACACTGAGCAATAAAGTAAAAAAAAAAAAAGAAGTATGGAAACACATCAGAAATGTTTTTATAGCTCACAACACCACTAGAGAACCAACAAGTTTATGGGCCCGTGGGACTGTCTGGTGTGGAAGATTAACATTGGGAATGTATGCCTCGCGTTGATCATTTTTTGTGTGTCAAACTGATTGGATAGCTGATTGACTTCCTATTTGTCTCTCTCTGACTGGCAGGCTGTCTTACCAACTGATTGGCTTTCTATCTGAATGATTGGCTTTCTGCCCGTCTTTCTTTTTTTTTCCTGAGTTGTGTGTCTGCCTCTTCACTGTCTGCCTGTTTGGCTGATTGTCAGAACGTCTGTCATATATACATTTCAGTGTATTGAAGAGCTGTAAGAGGGCCGTTCATCTATTCTGTCATTATCACATCCACTCTGTCACTGTCACATGTCTTTTGTTGCTGCATCCAGTCTATTGTTGCTGGATGCTGTTGTCTGGATTCTGTGATGAGTGCATGAAAGCCCCTTCATGAGCTGATTAATAGCAATTTTCTGTTTTCTGGCCCTGATATGAAACGGCCACCCAAAGCCCATTCACGCCACATTTTAACGGATTAGGCTGCTTATGGCATTAAAACCACATGTCACCCCGACTGTGAATTCCAATATGTCGTTCCTGTTATATAGCACAGATCACTCTGCACTTGGCGTAAACAAAGCCGGCAGTGGCAATTCAGTGGGTTTTCAGCAGGTGTCAAACTCTAATTCTGGATTGGGCCTTTATCCAACATGGGTTGCTGTTCGGCAGAGTGAATTGTTCACCAACACTGAAATGGACTGAAATTCCTGACAAATGCTTATTTGGAATATGAATGTTCATGCCCGAGAATTGCAGGATTTTATTTGACTAATGTTTTATTGAAAATAGATTCAGATTTTCACTTGAAATATATTATCTGAGCTTTTGATACACAGTATGAGGGGCATCAGTGTGTGACAGTTAATCATGAGTTTTATATCATTCAGGATTGTCTTTACTGTATCTGGCTCGCATTGCATTTTCAAAATCCAGGGTGGAAATAAGTACTTTTACTCAGATACGCAAATACATAGTAGACTGTCAAATGAAGATTGTTTACTTGAGTACTACTTTATCAGAATATTCCTTGGTTTACTAAAGTAAAGCTCCAGAGAATAGGATGTCAAAAATTGAAAGGAAGAAACTTTGCCTGTATCCTGTCTGGATACAGGATATGGATGTGTTTCTGTGTGATGATGTACAGAATGTGTCCTCTCCTCTCCCCACAGGTGGGCGTCGCCGGTCTGAGCCCGACGAGGCAGAGCTACTGAGGGTCAGCAAGCGATTGGTTGAGGATGCTGTTAATCGTGCCTTGCAGCAATACAAACAGGAAACACTTCAGAATGGGGGCGGGCCTAACACTACAGCAGTGCAGCCCCCAGACAACACTAAGGAAACTACAACTAAGATGGACGCTACGGCTAACTCCACCACTGACACCAGGAAGTGACATTGTCAGACTGTGTCACAGAGACTAACAAACCAGGAACCCAGAATAAACAGTCAGCCAGGCCTGGCTAACCATGAGACCAGTCAGCAAGCCCTGGACATGAATCCTGAACCAGCCAGCCAACCAGTCAGTCCAGTTCTCTGACTAGCTAACCCAGCTAGTCAGCCATGCTAGCTAGCCAGCTACAGTAGCTAGCCAGTCGTGCTAGCTAGCTATCCCACTTAAGAGAGCTAGAAAACCACACTAGATAACCTAGCTAGAGATCTATGCTAGCTGATTGTCCCAACAGGCCAGCTAGCTAACCTTTCTAGTGAACTCACTAACTTTGGTATCCAACAATGTTTCCTCATAGCCACAAACACTCGCGGACTAATCCAGCATGGATACCCAAAGCTATACTGCCACTGAATTTAGCTAAAATATGAGCTAACAGTCAGGATATTATTCTTCCTTATATGAGCTTTGGGTCTGTGTTTGCACATACAACCTGTGATGTAGTCCTGTAGAGAGAGACATGCACACAGGGTTCTAAGTGGCTTTAGCCCTCATTGTTTCACCCCATCACTCCCAAACTGCCTGTTAGTGTGATAAATCATGTTGTTTTTGTAGAAAATATGGTTTACCATCATGGTAATTTTGGTACACAAAGATAAAGATTCATAGATAAAGGTTCGTATTGCACAAAGAATGCAGGCTGGTGATCTTTATGGCTGAAGAGGATGTGTGAAAACACTGACTGACTGAGTTTGAGTTGAGTCTGGTTGGACTCCTTCCAATTGAGTTTAAAATATGGTGGACTTGGTCTGTGTGAGTTTTTGTTAAATTACTTGTGTTGTGCTGAAAGACAGTATTCAATTCAGGAAATGTATCTTCTTTAAAATAACAATATTTTACTTTACTTTTACCATGAGATGTCTATCTGCTCTACCTATCGCATAGACATTGCAGTTTCCGTCTATATTTTGAGTTGAGTGTATAGAAAGTGATGTGGCCCCAGCTCTGCTATAACCATGTCACTGTTGTACTCTCATGACCAACTAAATCCTGGGAGTATCTGTGCATACAGATTGTCCTTCAATTCAGTATCACACTATTTCCAATATTCATTATACCACTAAAACAGATAAACACTAACTTGACAAAAGACATGCAAGTCACGCAGATTGGAGACTCTAAATTGCTCATATTCTCCAATATAACTACAGTACGTGTTTCATGTCCTGAAATTGTGTTCTGCCTATTTTGTTAGATTCCTCGTCAGTTTCCCAGGGCCGTGCTTTTGAAGCAGCAAGGGTTCCCTTGTGTCTGTCGGGTAGGCTGCTCACATCAAACAGGCTACTGATAGATGGCTTGGTTTCCTACGTGTTCTTGAACTCCATTCATTTTGAAGTCTCCGTTGTATCATGTTGTGTCTTGATAAACAAGTTGTGGCCCAGTGTCTGTAATGCAGAGATTGTAGCCCGGCTATTTGAGTCTCGCTGTTTTATTGGAAGGTTTCCAGTATTTAAACAAGCTGGTTTGATGAGCTTTCATTCATTCTGTAGTACTGTGCAAGCAAGAGCAGTTACAGCCAAGCAAACATTGGACACAATACTTCTAATGATGATGATGATGATGATGATGATGATGATGATTATAGATATAGACAATCGCTGCTGTTGCCTGAAAACCTTGCAGCTTTTAATTGCAGTGTCTTCCATCCATTTTTTACTTGAATTGAAACATAAAATGTCCCTGTATGAGCTTGACCCTGCGGCTCATGAAATCAATTCCAAAACCGTTCAAAAATGAATGGAATGTGAAATTAATGGGCAAATTCTTTCAATTTCTCAAGACAAAGTCAAGTTGATTTTTTGGAGATGAGGTTTTCAATTGACAGCAACATGATGATGATGATGGTGGCTGTGATGATGATGATAAGGGTGACTGGTTGACTGTCTGACCCAGACAATGTTATTTTATTATGTTTTAACTATAGTTTATTTGTTAATTTGCTTTGATGTCGATGCAGCTTAATAGCCGGCATGCGTGTAAGTTTTCCATTACACAAATCATACGAATTTCATATGAAAAATTTGAAAATATTTGATTTTGAAAAATGAGAGGAAAATAAAGGTCTCAGTTTGCATGTGCAGGTGAAAAAAAAAAAGCACAAAATGATGAATTTCTATTTTTAATTGTCTTTGGTTTCAATTTTCAGAGAGGAGGTAAAGAAACATGATTTTTGTTCAAATGGCCGCTGTTTTAAAGTGGCCTGAATTCACCAAAACACTAAAACCTGTGTTCCTCCTCCTGGGCTTAAGATGACAATACATAGGTAACATTTTTAGACAGTGTAGCTGTTGCCCTCAGCTGATAGCATATTGGGCTATGTAATGAAAATATGTGTTTGGTTGTAATTGTCCACATTGCCTCAGAATGTTACCTCTGTGTCAGTGATGTAAGTAATGGTCAATTTTAACTTCATGACACTAGGAAACTCTTAAGTCTAGGAAATACACCCATGGTTTTGGAGAGTTGCACTTGGAATGTTGTCGAGTTTAACGTGAAAATACACCCTAAAACAGAATTCACATGTTGTCGCTGATGATCTGCAACGGAGACTCACTTTGCCAACTCGATTTTGCATCCAGACGAGGTTCGTTTTCAACAGGTACGAGCTCGGAAAAGGTGCTCAAATTCCTGGAAAACTCCCCTAAATACTGTCACTGTGCGTGCACAAATTCACCTCAGTGCTTTTATACTCCTATTTTATTGCAGTGTGAATAACGTAGGTGAGTTCTGTCTCAAGGTGGATTTTCTCTAACACATTTCTGTTTGTTTTTCGATCTTTTATTGTCACCAGATCCTTAATCGCTCCTTAAAGTCCCCTTTAACACGCGTGTTGTCCGACTGTTCTGTATGGCTAGTCTCCTCGTTTGATCAGCGGTTCCCTGGAGAAACGAGTGTCTCTGTGGATCACGACGACTAGGAGCTGTGTGCGTGTACACGTCTGTCTGTACGCATTTGTCTTCATGTGTTTGTCTTCCCGTGTATCCATCTGTTGCTGTGTGTGTGTGTGTGTGTGTATGTGTGTGTGTGCTGCTGTTTGTACTGTGTTGTATATCTTGTTCTGCCATATTTGAACAATAAAACAGGATATGAGATTTGAAACCAATATCCTTACTGTCTTCAATTTTAGTCTGGATCTGTGCACGTTTGAGAGAGAGAGAGTGTGTGTGTGTGTGTACCCTAGCCAAATCTTATAGGACTCAGTATAGCAATCGTATTAACAAATGCTGATACTAAGTAGGGAACTGAGGTTCATCAGTCAATAGCTAAACATAAATAGTCTAGTTTGCTCTAGTTACCTGCTGACGTACCTAAATGACCTCCTATCCTCGGGTTCAAGGGTTCAAGGTTCAAGGTTTTTTATTGTCATATGCACAACGTTCACAAGAAGCAAAAGTATGCAATGAAATTCTTGTGTCTCTTCGACACCTAACGCTAATGCTAAGGACATAACAGACATAATTTTAAAAAATACAAGAAATATAATAGAAAAAGTACAAAATATAATAGAAAAGTACAATGTTAATATATTTTGTACTTTTTCTATTATATTTCTTGTCTATATTTAAATTATGTCTGTAAATTAGAGTAGGTGTCTCTTTTTTTCAATTGGTGATCTCTCTTTTGGAGTGAATCAACTGATTGAAACAACGACCATCAGGCAACACACGTTACTCAACGACATTATGTGACTACGACCAAATGTGAAAGACTACAAGAAGTAATGTTAGCAGTGACAGGAGGCCGGGATGTTCTTACTTGACTTTCAAATTAAAGTTTCATCTTTGTCCCTGTGGTTTTGCAGCAAGTTTTTTTTTTTAAATGACATAAAACACAAGAACAACAGGCACAACAAAAACAGGTCAACAGTCGTCTGTGAGGAGTTTCAGACAAGCAGCAGGAGACAAATCATCGGCATCAACATAGTGACATAATCAACAACCACAATCTTCCTCCTCCCTCGTCTGACATTTAAGAAGCCCGAGGCAGTAGCGGTGTCTGAGTCCAAATACCTGTTGTTCTGGGCAGCAGCGAGCCTGAACTGACGGAGGTACGTTAACGCACAGAATGTAAGTGATGGCCGCTGTCAGAGATAATGGCATTTGCTTTGTTTACCTCCTGCCGGTAGTCCTGCTATCTCACCGGCCACCTTCGCAATCTTCATTATACTTTTTTTTTTCGCACGTCAATTCCTGACTCGGGATAAACTCTTGAAAACCTTGCCGCATTTCTGGAGCCGAGAGAGACCTAGAAGAATCTGTTGAATCACGCGCGATCCAGTCGACAGCTGCTTTACTGCACGTGACACACTGCTGTGATGGGTGCGGATCCACTGTGATTAATCAGATCTAACAGAGAACGAACAGCTTGCCAAACGAACCAGATTGAACCAAATTGAACCAAACACCGGTGCCTGGCGTCTCAGGCAGGCCTGTGTCTCATCATTAAGCGTTACCCAGGACCATTTCTGTTTCTTGGTCCAGAAAGAAAACTGTCTTTTCCCATGAAGAAGTTTTGCTCAACACAGCCACTCAGAACCACTCAGAACCACCAGAACGTTGAGCCCTGGTGAGCTGGCTAATGTAGACTGGTACAGTTGTTTACCATCCATTCATCCTTCCTCCGGCTCTCTGGGCGGTCTGAGACGCCACTCAGCAGACAGACAGTTACTCCTCCACCCCCCCTGGTTTCCCATCACTCTTGTAACTCGGTGGCGTGTAATCATCGCATTGGGATAATCCCGCGTTGCCTGGTGTTTTCATGCTTTGCGCCCGGTGTGCACCAAACCATCAGCTTCCCATCAGTTTCACACCAAATCGCTGGGTGACGCTCTGTAATCCCTGCCCTAGAAAAAACAGGTGGAACTGGTTTTAGAGTTGTTAGTGTTCGGTATTAAACCAGGAAACCTTCCAACTCGGAGACAGACGGCCTGCGACAAACTTAAACAAGTAGAAAGTGCCAGTGCAGAAGGTTTAAGCCAATATGAGTATGTCTACTTATTGTCAGAACATATTACAGGCTTTGGTTTGGCACTTCGGTCTAGGAACCCTCTGTTCCTAAATCACATGAAGTATCTCATTGATAAAAAAATGAATTTCCCTCCCTCCAACTCCCACAAACCCCCTCCTCATGATCAGTAAGAACAATATGGAACTTGTTTTCTTCTATTTTATAACATTTTAAATCCCCTTTAATTAAGCTTCTTTGTTTTTGTTTGTGTAGCCGTTAGCTGTTTTTTGTTGCCTGCGGTTTATTCCACCCTTACTGGTCTCCTCCGGTGACATAATAACCCAATGCCCAGCTTGAATTTAAAAAATGCAGCCACTGTTGGTCTGAAGGAGAGTAGACACCCGACCACCGTCCAGTCCTGTTAGCGTGACGGTCAAGCTTCCTGTTGTCATTTTACAATGTAGAGAAACCAAACATGACCAATGACCACAAATATGCCTTTGTGCATGTTTCCTACATAGTGTGTTCTGCAGTGTTAATGTGTGTGTGTGTGTGTGTGTGTGTGTGTGTGTGTGTGTGTGTGTGTGTGTGTGTGTGTGTGTGTGTGTGTGTGTGTGTGTGTTTCCTGAAGCCTGCAGCATTGTTCTCTGCTTTTATTCACAATAAAGACAAAATCTCCTCATCATCCTCTTTTTCCTCATTTCTCATTCTGCTATTTTAGTCCAAGCTCATGGCACCATGTGCCTTGCTGAACAAATCTATACTCTGTGTGTGTGTGTGTGTGTGTGTGTGTGTGTGTGTGTGTGTGTGTGTGTGTGTGTGTGTGTGTGTGTGTCTGGCAAGCTTACTATACTTATCATCTCTTGGATCTGACTCCCTTTGCCTCCTATTTCAATCGATACAGCATGACTGCCAAAGCTACTCCGCACACACACACACACACACAATAATGAAGTTGACCAATAGAACAACAGACCATCACACAATGGCTGTAGAATACAGAGCTGACTGTCAGTATAACAATATTATTAATAATAATAAGAGAAAGACGGGGAGGCAGAGACATCAGGGGGAGGGAGAGGGGGGGGAGGGAGAGGCCCGGGGGGGGGCGTCTTTGAAAGACTCTGCTGCAAGGGGACTGAAACATGACTGGAATATGAACAAGCACCCCCCCCCCCCCCCCCTCCCCCACAGACATGGTTTCTGTTCGTCTCTCTCTGTCTAGCTCTGCCCATCAGTCGCCAGAAAAAGACAAATTGTTTTTTTTATCTTAAAGTAGTAAAAAAGTAAAAACCATGATAATGATAAAGACATTAAAAAAAAAACAATCTAGCACATAAGGGAGATCAAACAAATATAAGGGTAAAAAGTGTGTTTTCAAGAGGGATGTAAAAGATGACAGAGCTGGCTAGCCTCGAATCCTCCTGGCGCACAGGAAGTGATGCGCGTGGCGTTTCTAGCAGCAGCAACAGCGGTTTGTGTAGCATGAGCAGCGATAGACACCATGGATGAACAGACAAAGAAAAGAGAGCGCCACCTACAGAAACTCACACTGCAAAAGAAAAGGTGCAAAACAGTGCAGAGGAAAAACACAGCAGCAATGACCTCTGATCACCACAGAGGTCAAAGAGAGGAAATCTCAGCTTACCACTGATTTCCACTAACAGACAAAATCTTGAGTTCAACACTGAGGCCACTTTAACACGTCTCAAATCTGGACTAGGATTTAACCGGATTACAATATGAATACAATATTAACTGAATTAGGATATAATCTACATGTCTTCCTCCCCGTGCACATCGCTTCCTCTAATGCTGCTATCAGAACCAGTTTGATCCGCTTCCTGGTTGGGATCATGTGTGAAAGTCATGGTTTTATTTCTATTATTCCTATTGTAATTCCTATTCTTAGTGTTATTCTATGTCTTGACTGCTGTAACAAAGAAATCTCCCCCCCGGGTGGATTCATAAAGTACCTACCTACCCACAGTACCGATCAGACCCTCGGTGCATGCTGGGTACCTGATCACCCAGCCTGCACGGCTAACGTCGGGTGTAAAGGAGGTCAGTGTGATCTGTGGTTACTCCCTGTTTAGACAACCAGGAGATCAGATCTGCACCACAATGGGCAGTAACTCAGCGCTCTGGTTACTGTGAATAATCAGATTGAGGTTGCATGGTTGAAGCAACACTACTTCCTCCTGTTCAGACAGAAATGTTGATGCATTTTGCCACCTTGACAGTAAGTGTTATTGTTGGCGTTACCTGAAAGAAGGAGATGCCGTAATACCCATGCAGCCCGGGGTCACTGAACATACCGTGAGCTTTATCTCACTTTTGGGTTGTTGTTGTTTTTTAACCCACTTACAGTACCAGTCAAAAGTTTGGACACACCTGTTTTTGTTTCTCATGATCTTCTCATGACATTTTGATATAAAGGCTTGATGCTTAAATGCTTGAAATTTTCTTAGACAAATAGAGAAGTTGATGATGCCTGTGTATGAATTTATTTTCAAAACTTATATTTTAATTAAATTGAAATGCACCCCCAACAAGTAGTTTTCATTTAGACTTTAGAGGTGGAGAATGCTGAACCACAATGATTAAATCATCATTTTAAACACTCACATAGTGATTGTGGCCTTTAAAAGTTCATTTGTGGAATTTCTTTGCTTGTTAATGCCAAAGGGTTTCTACTTTGAAGAACCTAAAATATAAGATAGTTTTTATTTGTATTTTTTATTTTTTGGTCACTGCATAATTCCTTTTGTGTTATTTCACAGTTTTGATGACTTTACTATTATTCTAAAATAGTGGAAAATTGTAAAAATAAAGAAAAACCCTTCTATGAGTAAGTGTGTCCAAACTTTTAACTGGTACTGTATTTATGATCTTTGAATGTCACTTCACGAGGTGTAATTTTTAGTCCGTATGTCAGATGTGTGATGCTCAACATGTCAGAGCTGCAGTCGACCCTGATAGACTCACGACGTGTCGCCGTGCTGCATCTGTTTAACACGCCGAATCAAATCAGGCTAACCAGGCTTTACGTGACCGAGTAAAATGGAAAGATTGAAAGAAGTCACAATAATCACCTTATTCTGAGTGAGATAATCAAGAGTAAGGTGCTTACATGCCACTGACTTCAGTCTGGCTTAATCCGCTTACGATTGGAGAGAGTAAACACGACCAGACGCCGTACTTTTCTCCATCAGACATGTTTTCTCTTACTGAGGCAGTAGTGGGTTAAAAATTAAGCTTCAGTTCCCGTGGAAAATCAGTTAAAGTCACATTTTCATTGGTTCTTTGTGTGGTCAGTGTGGCTCACTGAGCGGTAGAGTCATTAGAAACAAGAAGTTGCTGACAGACAAAAAGGAAATTGAGGATTTATTGATGATTGGGTTTTTTTTCTGTCATCTCTCAAAAACGTCGGCCACTGAAAGCTTGTGGCTCCGTTTCCATCTCGCCCTCTTTCTGTCTCTCCATCTCTCTCTCCGTTCATGTGTGTTTAACTGACAGCCTGCTGTTTTTCCTTCCAGCCCCAGACGAGATGTCTGTTGACTCAATGTTAATATCCGCTGCATTTGACTCTGCGGGCAAATGTCACCAGCGAACTGGTCCCTGGACTGTATGTGAGTATTTGTTAGTGAGCTGTGTTGTCAGTCACCAGCTAGAAAATAATTACATGTGTTAATAATGTGTGAACAGAGCCGCGTTGAGTCATGTCGGCTCAACGCGTGTCAAAAGAGTGCGCATGTGCACACGCTGTAAAAACTCAATCAGGAGGAAAGCACTGGGAACAAAAAAAGTTGGAGCTTCATGGTAGCTACTCAAAGTTTTTGTCCTTATTAGTGAGACACACACACCCACAGTAAGTCCACACACACACACACACACACACACACACACACACACACACACACACACAGATCAGTTGCCGCTGTCTGTTGACTCTAGCAGAAATCTCTAAAGCCACAAATGAGCAAAGTGAAACCACACAGGAGTGTTTACCAGAGGACCAACCCCACCTCATTCACACCCCACCCACAACCCCACCTCATACACACCCCACCCACAACCCCACCTCATACACACCCCACCCACAACCCCACCTCATACACACCCAGATCTTCAGCACCAAGGAAAATGAGAACCACTGGCCGGTGTAGATGGGTGATGTTGGTGTTTTTTTAATCTTCCTTAGAGTCTAACAGGTTTGGAAAATGGAGAGTTTCCTAAACAGCAACCAACTATCTGGGATCAAGGTGGCAATCAGCAATTTAATGTTCACAGATGAAACCAACATACAGATCTCATGTTTATTATATGTATGTGAGTTCTCCCGTTACATTGCACACTCTGTATACATGCACACAAATACAGTGGAACAGAAAGTGTGTAAATGTGTTCATGTCTTGTAAGTATAAAGGTCAAAGCCGTTAAATCCGAGACCAGAATGTAAAAGCACACGTAGTGGTCTTTCATCATGTCATCCTCTCTCCTCAGTCTGTCATCATGTCATCCTCTCTCCTCAGTCTTTCATCATGTCATCCTCTCTCCTCAGTCTTTCATCATATCATCCTCTCTCCTCAGTCTTTCATCATGTCATCCTCTCTCCTCAGTCCTTCATCATGTCATCCTCTCTCCTCAGTCTGTCATCATGTCATCCTCTCTCCTCAGTCTTTCATCATGTCATCCTCTCTCCTCAGTCCTTCATCATGTCATCCTCTCTCCTCAGTCTGTCATCATGTCATCCTCTCTCCTCAGTCTTTCATCATGTCATCCTCTCTCCTCAGTCCTTCATCATGTCATCCTCTCTCCTCAGTCTGTCATCATGTCATCCTCTCTCCTCAGTCTTTCATCATGTCATCCTCTCTCCTCAGTCCTTCATCATGTCATCCTCTCTCCTCAGTCTTTCATCATGTCATCCTCTCCCCCCAGTCCTTCATCATGTCATCCTCTCTCCTCAGTCTTTCATCATGTCATCCTCTCTCCTCAGTCCTTCATCATGTCATCCTCTCTCCTCAGTCCTTCATCATGTCATCCTCTCCCCCCAGTCCTTCCTGTCCAGCTCCACTCTAAAATACCCAGTAAAGCAGAAACACCTTAAAAATGTCAAAAAGTAAATAAATATATTTCTGATCATGTAATCACTCGACTGTTGGAAATCATTCGTCATTTTTTCTTTTCCCGCCGCTTCATTAACTTCCCGCAATTATTCCCATCTTTCTTGCTTGATTGTTTTAATATGATTTGATTGAAGTGTGTGTGCTGACGTGCAGGAGTCCTGGAGAGGAACGCAGCCGGAAAAAAAAAAAAATACCATCCAAATTATTAGAGTGTCTTCCATTAACGATCATCTAGTCTCATCATTATTTTCTACTCTATTCTATTGTATTCTTTATGAAGGTAGTGTAACTAGTATTTTCCCCCAGACAGCCTCTAACCTCTGTCCCATTTTCTCCCTCTCTCATCCTCCTTGTCCTTCTGTCTCTCCTAATCACGATGAGGTTAAGGATGATTATGTTGGTAATTGCTTCCTCTCTGGATGATTTCTCCACCATTCATTCCCCAAACACAACACACACACTCACACACACACACACACACACACACACACAGGCGTTATTTGTCTACTTGAAGATGGTCTTCCGCTGATTTCTGCCAATGATTTCTGAGATTAATCCCATCTTAACCGGATTTCTGTTCTGGTTAAATGCCTCTGCGACAGGGAGCAGGTGTGTGTGTGTGTGTGTGTGTGTGTGTGTGTGTGTGTGTGTGTGTTTGCAACATCCTCCCTCCCTCTCTTCTCTCCACGGCCGCAGGTATCCTCTCCCCGTCTCGCCTCTACTCCTCCGCCATCCCTCTCTCCAATCTTTGTGAAAGAAATAAGTTGTCTAACATGAATGAGTATGGCAGGGTTAAGGTCTCACGCGCGCACACACACACACACACACACACACTACCAGTCTGAAAGGCTTTGGACACACTCACTCCCCCCAGATGCACCCGGTTACCATGGCAACCCCAGATGAGTAGGAAATGGAGCGATGTGTGTGCGTGTGTGTGTGCAAGTGTGTGTGCGTTTAGCAGCAGCTTTTCAATTCAGCAATAATTGAAGGGTGACTGGATGACTGTGCAGATGTGACTGCGGGAGAGCGATAGTGTTTACATAAGAGAGATAGTGTGTGTCTGTGCGTTGGCGAGACAGAGGAATATGTAGAGAAGAAGAAGAAGAAGAAGAAGGGAGGAAAGAGACCTTAAAAAGTGCCCAAGTCCAATCTGAAATAAAAAAAACTGCAGAACTGAAGTTTTATTCACGATCAAATATTCATAAAAGAGTATTTAGTACTGCGATGGAGGACCTCCAACCATCACTGCTACCAGAAATGACAGTTTACTTGCTAAAATCCAAACCAGGTGCCGCTAAGACGGAATGACGCACGCGTGAATTAAATGTGTGTATATTTGTCCAGGATCAATACAGGATGAGACACCAGCAAGTCCACCCTGCACCCCCGTACGCCCGTAGGAGCTGCCGGGCTAAATTTAACCCCCCCCCGGCTTTACCGCGCGAGCCCAGCGGAGCAGATACCCAGACACACTGACTCTGTGTCCTGTGATACGTGAATCCTGTCCACATGTTGCCAGACTAAATTTAGGCCAGGCTTTGCTACGCGAGCTAGAGGCACAACAGTACATAACCTGACCTACATCTCTTCCCATGTGATGACTCACACACACACACACACACACACACACGCACACACACACACACAATGGGATTCAACACCCCAAGTGTACGGCATTAGCTGATTCCCACTGGGTCTGTAATGTAATCAAGTCACGCTTGACCTAGTATGTATATGATGTTAACAGAGAGGAGCGCTTCACGAGCTTGTACGTATCCTTCTTATGGTCTAGGAATCGGTGTCGCTCAACGTGAACAACTCCTTCCAACGAGGGAGAAAACTCAACCGTTTCAGTGCAACGTCATCAAGACGGAGATCAGCACTCATTGAGTTACAGCTCGCATGAAAGCACATGACATGAAATGAAGTTATAGTTGATCTGGTGTAGATGTAATGTAATTGACCTTGGGTAAGCAGACATGGTGGGTCATTAGAGGTCGGGGGGGGGGGTTGACTCTAAACTCTGGGAACCAAACTGACCCATTAAGTGATTTGTTCAAGTGGTGCTCAGTGAGTCACATTTTCTTTGAGGAGCGACATTTTTAAAGCATGTTTTCCTTGGGACCCAAACCTGCTCAGGACACGGTCACCCAGTTGTACACTATACGGCCAAAAGTCACCTGACCATCACACCTATATGAGCTTGCTGGACATCCCATTCTAAAACCATGGGCATCAATATGGAGTTGGACACCCCCCCCCCACTCTTCTAGGAAGGCTTTCTACAAGCTGTTGGAGTGTCTGTGGGAATTTGTGCCCATTCAGCCAAAAGAGCATTAGTGAGGTGAGGCAGTGATGTTGGATGAGAAGGTCTGGCTCACCATCGGCGTTCTGATTCCTCTCAAAGGTTCAGTGGGGTTGAGGTCAGGGCTCTGTGCAGGCCAGTCCAGTTCCTCCACACCAAACTCGTCCTTCCCCAAACTGTCGGCTGAAACACTTGAACTCAGTAACTAGTAGGGGCGTCCACTGACTTTTGGCCATAAGTGTAGTTTCTCCTACAGTATTTTTTTACAAGGGAGCCTTGGAAACATAACCAGTAGCTTTAGATACTCCTAGTGAACTAGTCTTTGAATAACACTGATGAGTCTTGTTGAGATGAACTGAGCCACCTTCACTCTGTCCATGTTCATTTCATTTCATTTCTCTACCCATGTAGCTCTTTTCAGGCTGGAGACTGGCCAGGTCCCCAGGCCATCACAGGGACAGGAGTGGGGAGTGACTGGGGTCAGTTGTAGAAGCTGGACTCCCCCTAGTGGTGTCAGGGTAGCATCACATCCTCCCATCTCTGTTGTGTGCCACAGTTGCATGGCGAGGTGTTTTTCAGAAAAAACCCAAACCCAAAACCCAGCCTGCAAATCATTCTGGAGAAAAAACTGAGTGTGTGTGTATTGATAAATTTGGGTGCTATATTTTAATTAAAAAAAAAAAAAATTGTTTTATTTTTCTTCCAAACGTTCAAGGACTGGGAACCCGGTGTTTCCATCACTAAAACCTGATGGACCGCTTCCACTCATACTTCAACTGGGGAGAATCACATGTTACACACACACACACACACACCCCCTCTTCACAACGTAGGAAGTAACAACAAACAACTGAAAACAAAATGTCTTTAATGAGTAAATAACAGTGTACATGGTGAGAATGGAGTCATGATAGTAGTGATGGTAACATGATGTTGTGTGACGATCCGCCTGAAGGCACCGAGCTGAGCTGGGAATGGTTGGACATGTACCGATACAGACACCGGTTCTGATACCTGATACTCCTGTTGTACTTCACAGGGACGTTTCTACCTCTATATAAAACACATTTCAACGTCAATTTCAAAGTTAGATCCATTTGGCATCCATGGTTTGGTTACTGGATCAGTTTCAGCAGCTCTGTGTTTCAGACAAACAGAAACATTTTTCAGCCCAGTTTTTTTTTTTTCCCTCTCTTCTTTTTTGCCGATTTGACTTGACAGTTTAAAGGATCGTCTTTGAGCTGAGAACGCTCTGCAACCCTCGGGCCCAAGAAACCTAAAACCAAAAAAACGTCTATGAAACTGTCTGAAAAATCAGTCTGGTTTTGATACTGAAAGGCTACGTTTTGGGATATATGCGGTTTACACTTGTCAGCAGTGTATTGATGAACATGATTCGGGGAAGACGACCCTCTCTCTCTCTCTCTCACTCTCTCGGGGTCTTGTTTATAAAACTAGAAATACACAATTTTTTTACTTACAGCAAAATCAGTCAAAGTCATAGTCATGATTCAAATACATAACTAATCCCAAAAACATGTCAAAAGTTGGAACACAAATTCAAGAAAGTTCACGTGTCTGTGTGTGTGTCTGTCTGTCCATCTTGTGTGTTTCCCTAGGCCACCGACATGGGCGTGTGTGTGTGCTGCGTGGACGGCGAGGAGACGGAGAGGGAGGAGGAGGAGGGCGGCTGAGAGGAGGAGGAGGAGGCGGAGACCGAGGCGGCAGCGGCTGACGACGAAGTCTCGATCTTGCTGCTGTGTGTGATGAAGCGCAGACGGAGCTTCATGGCCGGACGCAACGTCATGATGATCTTCTCCACCTAGAGAGAGAGAGAGAGAGAGAGAGAGAGAGCGAGAGAGAGGATTCATCTAGGACAGAAACCAGCATGGTTCTGCTGCTGCTTGATTGCGAGCAGATCTGGGATCAGTTTGTTCGGTTAAATAAACTTTCATATATTGTGTATACTCTGCTTGCCCAAACTCGGCATCTAATGCCCAACTGTCCTGGTAGGGGGATCCCTCTCTGAGTAGCCCCTCCCAAGGTTTCTCCCAATAAGGTTTTGTGTTTTGTGAGTTTTTCCTTGTCCTCTGTGAGGGTCTAAGGCTGGGGGATGTCGTGTACTAACCATTTATTATTTTCACATGTTGGGCACTGTGAAGCCCTTAGAGACTGTAACGGTGATTAAGGGCTGTACAAATAAATGTGATTTGATTTGATTCAACCGTTCTAATCTTTACAATGATGCAGTTCAAAATGTTCTGTACTCATTGGTTCAAAAATGACTTGGAATATAAACGTGTTTTCAGTAAAGATTCACCACCAGAAGCTGCTCCGTCTATGAAATGTGTTTCTCTTTAGGCTTAAGAGATAAAAACACCTGTATCATGAGCCTCAACACAGAAGAAATGTCAACTAGTCTTGACCTTTGACCTTTAAACACACCGATTACTTTTCCATTACACACACAGACACACACACACACCCTACCTGCTCCTTCACGCTGTCTCCGGTGTACATGTACTTGATGTGATAGAGGAAGTCACATATGGGGTCCATGTAGTAGAGATGCTGGCAGTGCTGGTCCACCGCCTGGAGCATCTCGTAGAAGGCCACGCCGATCTGAAACACACACACCGGAGAGAACATCGCTCGCTGTAAGCTAGCCGCAGCCTGGTGAGAAGAGTTTCTTTGTGCTCCACCAACCAAAGCAGTCAAGCATTTATGAATCAGGTTTGTGTGTGTGTACCTCCAACATGCACCGTGTCCTCTCCTGCTGGAAGCGTTGGAGGAACGGGCCCACCAGGTGATACACATAGAGCAGCTGGAACTCTGTCTGGACTATGGGCTTCAAGGTCTCCGAGAGGAATCTACACAGACACACAGACACACAGACACACACAGACAGACACAGACACAGACACAGACACACACACACGATTGACAGTTTCGATAGTACGCATTGATGTAATATACAAAAGACTGAGACAGCTGTCCTGTAAATGAACATACCAGACAGTGAGGGCTATCGTTAGCACATGGCCACAGTAGTGTGTGTGTGTGTGTATTTGAGTCATATGTATGTATCAATATGTTTGTGTGTGTTTGTGTACCAACTTACTTTGGGATCAGAGAAAGCTGTCCGATGGATGAGTGGTGCCAGACGGCGTGCGCCAACGCCAGCACGTAGCTGCAGTTCATCTCGCTGTAGCTCTGGTGGCAGGCTGTGAAGTCCAGCAGGGCGAAGGGATACCCCGCCCACTCCGTCTCCGACGTCAGCGCCGGGGAGCCAATCACAGACACGATGCGGTCGTGGAGAACGATCCAATAGGGTTCCTGGAAGAGGCGAGGGGGAGGCGGCGCAAGTGAGACAACTAGAACAGTCAGAGAAAATGTGAATTCATCGTATAGAGCTCAACAGTGTGGTTCTGGAAGTGAAAATCCCATTCATATTCTGCAGAGGGATTTTGATTATTATCCAATGTCGTAACCATCCAGTGTAGCCTCACCACAAGCTAGTAGGTAGTGTATGCTCCTGTAGAAGACACAAGTCCGTATGATATCAACCTTGTTTTGAGAAAAACATGGAGAAGTACTACACTACCCACAATCCTAAAGTGTAACAGCGACGTGTGCGGTAAATGTTTACCGCACCCGCGAACGTCTTGTCAGCTAACGTTAACGTTAGCTACTAACGTAACCTAGCTAGTTGCTTATCCTATGCAGCTGGAACGAATCACTGTGCCATGTCGATGACAACACTTTACACTATACTATATGAAACACTATATATACGCTCACAAAACAACAACAATATCAACACTATACTATTGACAAATGTTACATTCAAGAAGAAGCACGCTAAACTATCGTTAGTTTGGAAGTTCCTTCACTTCATAAAATAATGATGTACACAGTCTTGTACCTTTTGCCTTTTCTTCCATTTTCCGATCTTTTTTTTGCTCAGAATCAAATGTTTTCATCGTCACGATTTCGTCGTCTAGCTGGTTGTCTTGGTTCCTTAAAACTCTTTATAGAAGGATTTTCTGAAACGTCTCTGGAGTAAATGAATGGGAAATTCACTTCCGGAACCGGAGCCGTAAAAAAAGTGGGCGGTCACTGTTGCGCTCTATAGTAGAGGACTGATATTTCGTGTGTGTGTGTGTGTGTGTGTGTGTGTGTGTGTGTGTGTGTGTCTGTGTGCGCGTCCATCTCTCTTACAGGCAGTGCAGTGATCACAAGTCCGATGGCATTCATCCAAGCTGTGATGTTCTCCCTGGGAACCAGAGGTTGGCTGAAAGCAGAGAGGAGCACATGGTTCGGTGCATTAACGCAAAAGCCTGCAGCCACCAGACGCCACATCAACAACGTGTCGCCGTCCACGTCGTATCGTTCACATCAATCAGCATCACAACAAGCAGCACAAAGCCGCGAGCCGCGTGTCCACCGCACCTCTTTAGCACCACGTTGAGCAGCGCGTTGCCCACGTCTTTCCCCGGCACGGCCAAAGCCATCAGCTCTACGCAGGTGACGTGCAGCGCGTGGGCCGCCGGGTTGGGGAACTCGTTGAACCTCCAGTCACAGTTGGGGAAGGGGCCGGGGGACTTTCCCGCCATGGGTGGGAGGAGTTAAGGGGGGGGGGGCAAAGGTCACTGGAGGAGGAAGTGAGGTCTAACGGTTATATGTATATGTGTGTTTTGAGAGACTAATGATAAGGATATTGTCAACCAGGCGTCCAATCAGCTTGCAGTAGTAGGTGTCATCAGGGATCCAGATGTTGTCTTCTCTGGGGTTCATGCCACACTTCAGATAGGTTTCACTGAGACACCACCCTGGGGTGCGGTTGTCCTACAAACAAATAATAATACTTGTGATAGTACATAATACATAATATGTGCATAATATGTACATAATAAAGTAACTCAAAATCTGTCCAACAAAATACAAATAATATAGAAAATATATACAAGACATTATAGAGCATTTTCATGTCATTTCCCATACATCTCAATGAGACACAAACCAGGAGCACGACTGCCCTAGAAACCAAAATATAATAAATAATACATCAACAATAAATACGTTATTAGAAGACAATGTCGTCCCTGGAGATTGCTTGTTCTTTCTCTTTCTCCTTTCATCTCTCCGCCTACCTTCAGGGAAGACATGATTGCGTGGACCAGCTTCCTCTTCAGGTTGATTCTCTCTCTCAGATGTCGCTCGTAGTAGTGGAGGGTGTTGTACAGGTAGGTCACGGGGCGGTCTACACACGAACACACCAGACACAGAGGTTGGGTTTAAGAGCTCAGGTAAGCATGAAGACCTTTAGTGTCCTGCAGAGAAAACACCATTTCTCACTCCGTCTCTCACCGTGGAACTTGTACAGTCCTCCCAGATGATCCAAGAGTGTTTCCAGAGACTTGGAGACAGGAAGTAGCTCCAGGAAGCGGTGGATGACGATGTCAAAGACAGGCAGGAAGCGCAGGCACACGTTGCCGAAGTAGATGGGGAGGTACTGAGACTGGAGCTGCATGGGAGGGTTGACCTGGTCTGCCAGACCCTCAAAGTACAGCTTCTCTGGGTATTTCTGGGAGGGGGACAACAAATATCTGTTACGATAAGGTGCATTTATCTTACGGATCGACACTTCTGTTGAACGGATCAGTTGGGTAGAAATTGTACACGGTGATGTTGTCAATTTGCAAGGCGCTGCAGCATCACAAGATCAGGTTGAGACTGGAGCTGTGTAAAGGGTTGACTTAGTCTGTCAGACACTCAAAGAGTATTTCTGTTGACTGGCGGGTAAATGTGATAGAACTTCAATAAGCTAGGTCAAGTCTATAGGCAGGGAGTCTACCAAGCACATTTCTACAGGAATTTCTATTAAAATAAGAAAAAACAAGAACCAAACTAAAGCTATGATAACTCATCAAAGTTTAGTATGGTATAGATTAGATTTAATGTAACTGTAAAAGCAACAGTTGTACATGAAATGCTGCTTTTATACAATTAAAAGTGTAGTTGTCTGGTCTCATTCATTCTGCATTCAACTGAAGCGTGCATGCTTCCTCTGAGTGAGTGAGTGAGTGAGTGAGTGAGTGAGTGAGAGAGAGAGAGAGAGAGAGAGTGAGAGTGAGTGAGTGTCTGTGTATTAGGGATGGGCATGAGGAGTCAAATACTCAGTTACTGATTGGTAGTTTTCTTTTCCGGCTACCTCTACAAACATTTCAGCTGAAATCATTTCAAAAGTAACTGACATGGCGTGACATATGTGAATACCACAGTCCCCTAGTGAATGACTTCACCTCATGGATGACTGAAACTACCTGTCCCAAAGTACTGACCTCCTCTGGTAACACGAATGCCATCGAGGGCTTTTGAGTATCTACAACACAGTAATGACATAATAGTACCTTGTGGTAGCTCATGTGCTTGTTGTGCCAGTCGCTCTGCAGCCAGTGCTCGGGGGCGTTCTCCTTCACGAAGTCGTTGACTCGGTTCCTGAAGTCGTTGGGCTTCAGCAGCAGCAGCTGGATGATGAAGTAGCAGACCTGAGCCTCGTTCCCCTCGTGGCTACGCATCGCCTGGAGGAGGAGGAGGAGGAGAGAAGGAGGTGGTGAGAGGAAGAGAGAGCAGAAGGAGGCGGCGGGTAAGATTTGATGAAAGGAGAGAGGAGGAGACGAGGAAAGAGGATCTCATCCCCTTCGTCGCTACTCAGCTTGGATAGGAGGAGAAGAGCAGAGGAGAAAAGACGTGAGATGAGGAAAGAAAGGACGAGGAGGAGAGGAAAAGGAGGATGATGATGACATCACCTCAGAGGAAGACAGGAGAGAGGAGAGAGAGAGCGGTATCATATATGCCTCGGTCGTATCCGTCTGTCCTCACCAGGCACAGGATGAGTCTGTCCAGCGTGACGATGTTGTACTTCCACACCATGTCGTTGAGTATTTCAATGCACTTGTTGAGCTGCTGGCCGCCAGCCGACGTCGAGAACTCGTACACCAGGAAGTCTGCAAACGTGCGCACGTGGGCCACCAGCGCACGAGCCCCGATGCGCTCCAAGACCCTGGGGGAAGGAAAAGCGAGACGTCGGTGAACACGTCGTCCCCCGTGAACGCTGGTCTTAATGTAGGGATGCAAAATGGCAGCGGACCTGAAGCCTATCTGGTTGATGTGGTCCGTCTCCAGCAGCATCTTCCACAGCAGACAGAGGAAGAGGGGCGGCGAACCCTGCATGGAGAAGTGGGTGATGATGTCATTCTCGTTGGACATGGACTTCCACTTCCTGTACTCCTCCTCCACGTTCTTTTTCAGGTTGAAGCGAGACTCCTGGGGAACGTTGTTCTGCTTGAAGAATGCCTGAGAGAGAGAGAGAGAGAGAGAGAGAGAGAGAGAGAGAGAGAGAGAGAGAGAGAGAGAGAGAGAGAGAGAGAGAGAGAGAGAGAGAGAGAGAGAGAGAGAGAGAGAGAGAGAGAGAGAGAGAGAGAGAGTGAGAGTGTGAGTGAGAGAGTGTGAGTCAGTGAGAGAGTGTGTGAGTCAGTGAGTGAGTGAGTGAGTGAGAGAGAGGACTTTAGAATGTGACTCAAGGAGGAATGACATTTAATTTGTCTAAGTCAGTGTACGTGTGTATGTACCTGTAGTGGAGCAGGGAAGCAGGACAGTGTGTGTGTGTGTGTGTGTGTGTGTGTGTGTGTGTGTGTGTGTGTGTGTGTGTACCTGTAGTGGAGCAGGGAAGCAGGACAGTGTGTGTGTGTGTGTGTGTGTGTGTGTGTGTGTGTGTGTGTGTGTGTGTGTACCTGCAGTGGAGCAGGGAAGCAGGACAGTGTGTGTGTGTGTGTGTGTGTGTGTGTGTGTGTGTGTGTGTGTGTGTGTGTGTGTACCTGCAGTGGAGCAGGGAAGCAGGACAGTGTGTGTGTGTGTGTGTGTGTGTGTGTGTGTGTGTGTACCTGTAGTGGAGCAGGGAAGCAGGACAGTGTGTGTGTGTGTGTGTGTGTGTGTGTGTGTGTGTGTGTACCTGTAGTGGAGCAGGGAAGCAGGACAGTGTGTGTGTGTGTGTGTGTGTGTGTGTGTGTACCTGCAGTGGAGCAGGGAAGCAGGACAGTGTGTGTGAGGCCCAGTTATGAGGCGTGAAGGTCATGATGGTCTGGAGGATGTCTTTACACCAAGTCCCGTGGATGGAGTCTGACCCTGTGAAGAAGTCTACACACAGACAGGTGAGCACGTGAGGTCTTAATGTCTGATCATAATCAGCCGTTGAAAGTTCTAAATAGGTCATTGGTGATTGGCTAATCACGGTTTCAATTGCCCAATAAAAAAATCCCAATCAGAATTGGCTTCAGGAAACCTGATCGCCACATCCCTCATGATCAAGGCAAAACCTGCAAGAAAATCTACTGAGACAGGAACAGACAAAAGGTCATTTAGACCGATAGAGAAGACAGAGACACGGAAGGAAGGACGAATGAAACAACCAACAAAAAGAAAATAATTAGAAAGGAAAAAAGTAAGAAAGTAAAAAGAACAAAAGAAAGACAAAAGAAGAAAACAGAAAAAGAGCGAATGAAATGAAGCGCTGAAGAAGAAGAGGTACAGCCAGACAGCTACCGGTGACGTGCGTGGCTCTGGCCAGCGTGAGGATCAGGGCCCGGTTCAGCTCTTCAGACTCGGCCGACAGAACCGTCTTCGGGTCGTTGAGGAAGCGGGTGAACTGGGGCTGGACCTCCGAACTCCCTAGCGCTGTGATCAACCGCAACGCTGTGCTCTCCACACTGGGGTGAGAGACAGAGAGACAGAGAGGGAGAGAGAGAGAGAGATGTGTCAGCGGTATCAGGTAGGGATGGGCTCGAATATTCGAATACTCGTTACTGACGTCAGTATTCGAGTAACGTTTGGTATTCGGGGTTTTTTCCCCGGTTTTTTTTCCCCTCCCCAACATGCATAATATTAATATAAACGTTAATTGACTAGGGAACATGTTTAATAGGTTATTAAGTTAACTTTCTTGGACAGAGAAGTTTTTAAAAAAATACACCGTAAAGTGCTAGTGTGCGCACTGCGCAGGTACTCATTTCAAAAGTAAACATTACTTGCAACATGGCGGCGGCCAAGAGAAGTGGTGTGTGGAAATACTTTGAAAAAGATGACGAGGAGACAGTGCGGTGCAAGTTATGCAATGGTAAACTTGTATTTCATAAAAGTACTAGCTCGATGCTGAACCACATGCGCTTAAAACATAAGGAGAAAACTTTGGAGACAGATGAGAGCCAGCAACGTATCACAACGTTTAATAGCCGTTTAGCGCAGCATGAAGCGGAATGCAAGCTTTCACTTGTTTCCAGTCGGCCACGGACCTCCCCATAACTTAATCATTATATAAAAAAAAAATTCCGAGTATTCGAATAATCGTTCATAAGGTAAGGAGATTAATCGGATATTGATTTTCCTGAAGATGCCCATCCCTAGTATCAGGTTGTACTGGTGTTTGTATGTTGAGTGTGTATGTGTTTTACCACAGATGCAGCTGGTTCTGGTTGGTCTGAGGGACGGCAGCCAGGCTGTGGAGATGACTCAGCAGCTGGATCCTGTAGTGAGGCTGGATGTGGTGCATCCTGTAGCTGAACATCTCCAGTAACGTGTGCAGGATTCCCCAGGCGTGGGACTTGAACACGTTGGGCAGCAACTGGCCTAGAGGGAGACGAGAGGGTCGATTTGTTCACCGTGGCCTGAAGAGACGATGTCATGTTCAACACAGACATCCGTAACTAGCCTAGTATGACACACGTAACAATACAACTTGGATTATCCTGCTGCCTTCTGTCACTTCAGTGACGTCGGGACCTTTAATCTCGCAGGAAATGAATTCATGTAAGAGAATGAAAAACAAAAAGCAAAAGGAGAATTTGGGCAAAGCTGTGAAAGGCCCTTAAATAAGCAGATATTAATATCATCAGTCTGCATGACTCAGGGAAGCAAACTATGAATCAGAGCTTATAAGCTTTCAGAAACCCAGTGGGTGTGTTTTGTGGTTGTGTGACATAAGTGTGTGTGTGTGTGTGTGTGTGTGTGTGTGTGTGTGTGTGTGTGTGTGTGTGTGTGCTAGGGCTGCGTGGTTATGACTAAAATGATAACCCTGATTATCTCGCTAGATATTGATAGTCAATCCCAACTATTCTGTCATTGAAGACGATGATTTGATTATTTCCTGCACGTTTTTCATCTTACATCGACATCTTGATATAACGAAAACGTTTCACTCACTGATGAATCCTTTGATGCCCAGCGACTCGATCTCCATGTAGACCAGCAGCCTGCTGTAGGTTTCTACCAGGGCAGGGGCCAGGGCGATGCTGGACTTGGCGTGGGCTAACTTTATCACCCGGGTCGCTATGCTGTGGATCAGACTAGAGAGAGAGACAGATTGAGAGGGAGAGAGAGAGAGAGAGAGATCCATCTAATGTTGCATCAATCAGTTCATTTTTCCTCTTCATCTTCCATCCCTCCCTTCCCCCCTACCTCATCTTGGCGTGCACGGTGAGCGAATCCAGCAGGTTCATGGGTAGCGGGGTGACGGAGCCCGACGCCATGCAGTTGATGCCGGGCAGGTTGATCCTCATAGACCCGTTTCCGTAGATGGTCTCCACCAGGACGCCCATCGGCAGGGTGAAGCACTCCGAGTTGGTGCTGTAGGCGTTGCACAGCAGGGCTATCTTGTAGTCGGACATGCCCAGGGTCTTATTACGCAACGACTGCTGGAGAAACCTGGGGAGAGAGAGAGGGTGGGGGGGGGGGGTTAGACAGCAGGTCTTAGCATCCCTGATTCAACTCAAAAAAGTTATTTCAAATCCTCTCATCATTCAATGCCTCTAAAATACAGAGGAGCCAGAATGTCAAAGGCCACCATCGTTCCTTCACAAAGTACCAGTACTCTCATTTTCACTCATTTTGTAGCTTTTTTTGCAGTAACCGATATTTGTGTGGTGAAGTATTTCCCCGTACGTACTCGTGGTGTAGTTTCAGAGAGTGCGGTATGGGGATCTGCAGCTTGGAGTTGTCGTTCTGGGCCTTGCGGTTCAGGTGGATCCAGATGCAGGTCATGGCGAAGGAATGAGTCGACTGGGGCTTGTTGATGTCTGGGACTGGGATACACTGGAGAGAGACATAGATGATGATGATGATGATGATGATGATGATGATGATGATGATGATGACTCTACTTTACTTTACTCTTAGGTAGCACTACTTCTGCTACTTCTAAGATAATAAAGCACTTTATTTATAGAGCAATTTTCATTAAAAACCAAATCTCAATTACTATAGGAAAATAAATAAATAAACAAACAAACAAACAAATAAATAAACAAACAAACAAACAAATAAATATAATAGTACTACAAACAGGAATACTCCCACCCACCTCTTTCTCTGGGTAGAGCAGGTCGAAGAGCTTCATGACAGGCAGGAAGTCGGCCAAGGCGTTCTTCTGGATGCTTCCTGATATGAACTGGAGTAAGACCCACATCAGGTGGTCCCTCCCTTTAATAAGACCTCTACCTGCAAGCTGGGGAGAGGGAGGGAGGGAGGATGGGAGGGGGGGGCGGGGGGGGGGAGATCAGGTAGTGGAACAAGTGGATTGAAATCTGTTTCACTTTGATATTGATCAGTTGATATGCTCTTCATCCCCAAACCACAAACGTTTCCCTTTAAGCTGCAACCTGTTTGCTTTGCATGCACGTCCACAAAAGAAAATATATTTCCATGTCGGGTGACGGGGCTCTCCAATGCGTCTTGGGTGCATTTACACCTGGACACCCATAGGTGGAGTCACTGCCTCTCCCTGCCTCCCCCTTTACCTTCTGGTGTAGCGACAGCACCATGTGAGGGAAGCTGGCGAACTGAAACAACACGAAGAAGATGAGCTGGGAGGAGAGGTGCTGCCACAGCAGCTGGCTGGTTCCTCCGATGTCGGCGTCAAAGTGCTCCTCGGTCTCGGAGCGCTCCATGGCGTACACCACCAGGTCCACCAGCTGCTCCTCGAGCACCAGGCAACGCTGCTTCTGCTGCGAGGGGAGGAGGGGCGTATTAAAAAGGTAGGAAGAAGGAGAGAAAGTGAGATAATGGGCGCAAGAGAGAGAGAGAGAGAGAGGAAGTGAAAGAGGAAGGGGCAAAAAGGGAGGAAGGAAACAAGTACAGGCAGAAGGAAAGGAGGGAAGAGAAGGAAAAGAGGAGGGAGAGAACAAGAGAGAATCGTCAAATTACTTCCCAAACAAAGTTCGATGTCAACACGTCTCCCTACAACTTACTCTGATGGGTGAGTGAAGGGGGGAGTGGAGAACAGGAGGGAGGGAATACAGTGAAAGCCAGGAAGATGGGCAAGGCAGAGAGAGATGGAGACGGGAGGGGAGGAGGGGTGAGGAGGAGGAGGAGGAGGAGAGGACAGAGAGAAAAAGGAGGTGGAGAGTGATGGGAAGGCAGGTTAACTGGTCTGTATCATTTACAGACTCAATCAGATACAACAAAAATAATATAGAATATAAAAATATTCACTTACAATATCACAAGTTCATGCAAAACAAGACATTTCTCTTCTGTCAAATTACCAAAGAAGAAACCCAACTTCATCAGTAACAGTGGCAAACAGATTCAAAACTCTGAGCCACTTCAGTGATCTCACTAGCCAGTGGACAGTAAAGAACCTCAGCGTGATGGTTGACTATTAAAGTGTAGCAACTCTCCAGGCACAGCCAACGTTCACCAGCATCTTCCTGTAACTTCCCACTCTGTGTGTAATTGTACTTTGAGCTGAGCATATTTCTATTACTGAGGATCAAATTGTCTAAGACACCTGTGACTTTCTACACTGATAACTGTTGTGATGATTGTTTTTATTCAACCCCAGGGAGAGATCCTGCAGGGTGGAGGATCTCTACATCGGCCTGTGGTCAGACTTATCGTTAGCTAGGACTCGGCTAACACAACAACGCCACATCACAGCAGAGCAAGGAACTGCACGGCACGGCACGGCACGGCACAGCGTGAAGCAGAGCAGAGCGGAATAACTCGGCACGGCACGGCTCGGCACAAAACACCAAAAGAAAAACCAAACAGCACGGCACATACGGACATGCAGGCCAACTGGGGTTTGGGTAGCTGGGGGAGGTGGTGTGGGACGGGCGGACTGGGAGGGGGGATCACTTCCATTCCTCTCAGCACTGGCCTCGACTATGACCTCCCCTCCCTCCCCCCCAAAGAGCGAGAGAGAGAAAGAAGGAGAGAGAGAGAGAGAGATAAAGGAGGATCTATGGGCATATCTGCCACCTACAAAGACACCAGCCCAAAGGCCTACCCACCCTTGGGTCAAACCACTGCTCTACCAACAGTAAAACCATAAAGAAACCTTAAGCTTCGCTATGGAAATTCTTAGGGCTCTAAACCTTCAGAAAAGGTCAACTTTAAGTCACTGTCCCACTACTTGGGCTTCAAAAAACACAATATTTTGCTAACTGTCCCCATAGTGTTGGTGCTGAAACTGAATTCCAAGACACCAAATCATCAAACTGAAGTTATTTTGTGATTACGTGTTGCAATTCCCTTTTTTGGTGTACCCACTTCCCCTCAACCGCTTCTTCACTTTTCCTGCGTTTCCCAGAATGACTTTCACAACAACCCCCAGAGAACGGGCCTGAACTTGTTGCATTCAGCTGTGGGTTAATATCCAAATAGACGTGTAGCTAGTTAGAGAGATAGCGATAGTGGAGCGAGAGGTCTGGCAGCTGAGAAAAAGGGAAGAGTTGCACCCCTCACTCATCATGTAAGGTCATCTACGTCTGGGTGGGTACCAGTGGAAATAAGAAAAATACACCTCCAAACAAAATGGGCCCAGAAATTCAAGGTACATTGTTTCAGGGTGGATTTTTCCTTTAAGTGAAGGACGTTTTGGTGTCAAACTGCACACTTAATATCTTAAAAAAACAACACTGTTAGTAGAAGTTTACCCAAGTTTGCTAGTTAACTTATTAGTAGAGCTTTCAAAAGAATTTTGGTGTTTTATTGAATGGCATAAAAGCTTATCATATCAATTTCAATGAAAAAGAGGTTTTCCCCTGACAGCTGATGTGGTTTGCAGTCAGCATTGTGTCTGTATCACATTTGTCAAATTGTGATCACAAAACCACAGAAAAGCCAAAACACCCTCACGGACAGGTTTTGGAAACATTTCCCGCAAGGCATTTTTGCGCATCATCATCAACCAATGAACATCACACAACACAGGTCAGAGTTCACTCATCCAGTCAGACAGCCAATCAGAATCACTCATCAGCCGACCCGGGCAAAACACTGATCAAACAGTTCCAACAGAGAAAAGGCTGTGTGTACTGTATTATGCCCTGTCTTTTTAAACTGTCCGTGCACATGGGACTTCATTTGTTTTTATTTTTTCTTTAACATAAACCACTCCATCTCGACAGGAGATACTGTTTGGAAGACAGGGCAGTTTAAAGAGGATGTAAAGTGGAGTTACAAAGCACTCTCTAAGCTTAGAAAACAAATATGCCTTCATTGTTTTGGCAAATGCATGTAGTTGATTGGCTGCCTCAGGTAGCGCAGGAATATAGTTCACTAATGTATTGCAGGGCAAAAGCACAAGGCGTTTAGAAGTAGGCTGTTGAAACTTTAGAAAAAGTTTTAAGTTAGTTGAGACTGGGAGTAGCGGACATGACAATGAGTAAGCTAGCCACTCCACTAGCAACTGACCATGGAGCTCTAGCAGAAGTCACAATTAGTGTGTAACTCATTTCATTAAACTGCAGTGAATGACGTGAGTTTCAAAAATGTTTCATCCTGTGCCTTCAGTTCGACTCAAAACACTTTCTGATATATTCACCTGCTAACTTCCTGACATTTCTCAGTTTTCTGCATGTTCTTCTTGCTATTGATATCTTGTCTGTTTGTTTTTTATGGTGGAGCATTTCCTTGTTCTGACAAGTGGCTCTTTGTTCTGCCACTTGGCTTGCGGATCATGTAAATTGAGAAGATGTTCTCCGCTGACTTACATGATGAAATAAAGATGAAGTCGTTTTCAGCGCCCTATTGCTGCCCAGGTCAAACCTCTAAGGTTGAGGCTATTATTGAGTTTTGCCCAGGTCAACAGAAAGCAGGATGGGGTCAGACACATGAGGACCTCGCTAACACCAGGCAAGGACCAGACTACATCCATACATGCAGTGCAGCAGGGCTTGAAATGCCAACAGCAGGGTTTAAGGTTAGGAACACTTAATATCAGGTAGTGACCAAGCTAGGCCTAAACTTCAGTTTTCCCACAACTAGCAAACTTTTTGTTTTTTTTTGTTTTAGATTAGATAACAGTCTGGGGAGTCTTAAATGTTCTCAGTCTAAGTTTGTTAAAACACCAAGCTCTCTCCAAATGTGTCACTTTATCAGATCATTATTATTATTATTATTATTATTATTATTATTATTATTATTATTATTAAACCAATATATCGGTTCTGGACCAATATATTGGATTATTGGTCTGTCAATGTCATGCACCGCTGATATAATTCATATTTGTTGGATAATTGATTAATACTACACTTCCGTTGGTTATAACTTCAGATGTGTATATATATATATCTAAAATCCCAAAATAGTAGTGGCCTGCAGAGACCTATATCAGTGAAACCTATCATTATTATTGTCATTATTGTGTCATGAGTTGTGTAGTTACGCTGCTGTTTTAGCAGCACAAAGAGCATGAGGGAAATGGAGGGGAAGGGGAAGAGGATTGCATCACCCTTGAAAAAGAAAAGAAACTAGGAACCCATCATCCTCTCTGGAGAATAGAGCTTAGTGAAAGTGTGGGGGAAACAATTTAAGTGCCCACCATACCGAACAAATTGTCCCTTGCAAATGATGCTGCCTGTCTGTCTCTTCGTATGTCTCACCCATCCATCACCCTGTCTCTCTGCTCATCACTTTCTGTATAAAGCCCTGCTGTGATCATTTCAAGCTCTGTGGTGTTTCTCTTTTTTCCGCCCTTTTCATCCCCCCGCCCCCCCCCCCCCCCAGTTTCCCCATTTCTAGGACGGTGATGACATCATCAGCGTGCCTAAAAAAGCCAAGCGTCCAATGGGCTGGTTAGCTGGTAGGTCAGGTGACCAGGAAGAGGAACAACGACATACCTGGGCAATGTTCAGAGTCTAGAGAGCGCATGGCAGAAAGACAGACAAACACAACACACAACCAGAGGACAAGAGAGAGAGAGAGAGGAAGAAAGAGAGAGAAAAACAGACAGAGAGAAAGATAAGATAGGGGAAAAAAGAGAAAGACAGAACAAGAGAGAGAGAAAGAGAAAGTGACTAAGGAGCTAGGTTGTTCACCAATGCCCTTTCAGCACAGTTAGCATCAACTCAGCCCAATCAAACAGACAAACTGGATTATTGATTATTTGTTTATTGTTTAAACATAAATATTTATTCTGACAAATATATATTTCTATGCTTCTGGACACAAGCTGGCCAAATTCTCTGTAAGAGGCTGTGGTCAAGGGTTTCACGACGGGCTGAGTTGAAACTGACTGAACCCAACAGGGCAAACTAACACCAGTGCATTATGGGTCAGCTCACAGCATCGGCTGGCTTTACATCATGGTCTTATATAGCTGTGTTACCAGGGCAACAGGGGAGGGGAGGGGAGGGGGATCGAGATGAAAAAATAAAGACACTGGAAGACGAGAGAAGAAAGTGGGGCGGGGGAGGAGAGAAAGGGGGAGAGAAGGAAGGAAATGAAAGGAACGGGAGGACAAGAACCAAGAAGAGAGGAACAGAAGGAATAGGGAGGGAAAAGGGAGGAAGAGGATGATGGTGAGCAGATCAAGAGGAAGGAAGGAAGGAAGGAAGACAGGAATAGCAGGGAGCAGGGAGAGGAGACAAGGAATTGAAGAGGTGAGGAGTAGGAACAGAGGAGGTGAGGAAAAATGAAGGGTAAGAGAAAAAGGAGGAGACGAACAGAGTGGGAGAGGAAAAAAGAGGGATCGGTATAGAAGAGAAGGAGTAGGAGGGAGAGCAGAAGGAGGACAAACGGAGGTGTTACCTGTTTGTTGAGTCCTAACATGTTGCAGACCATCTCTCTTGAGTAAGGCTGTTCCAACACGTAGCGCAACAAGCCTGTCTGGGGCTCAAAGAGGTCCTAGATACAGAGAACACACACTTTATAACGTTTGACACACACACATCACTGCTTTTGTGTGTGTGTGTGTGTGTGTGTGTGCGTGTGTGTGTGTGCTACCTTGTCAAAGGGCAGCATGCCCCTCAGGGGGAAGCGGAGGGTAGTGGGGTCTAATTTCCAGGAGTTACAGATGGCACCACTGTTATTCACTACTGGCAACAGGCTGCACCTACCTGTGGACACACACAGTCAAAGATGAGGATACACACACACACACCAAGTATGATTTCCTAACTGCTAAAGATGCCTCTGGGTACCGACTCTGGTTAAACGTGCAAACCAGAATCGGTTTTGCTGATAAAAAAAAAAAATGTACGTATGTTTCATTTTCAAATTGATAGACTGAGCACTTCATACAAGGACTGAAGGTTTGTGTGTGTGTGTGTGTGTGTGTGTGTGTGTGTGTGTGTGTGTGTGTGTGTGTGTGTGTGTGTGTGTGTGTGTGTGTGTGTGTGTGTGTGTGTGTGTGTGTGTGTGTGTTTGAATGTCTCTTACCACAGATCGAGTTGATTCTGGCTGTGGGTCTGAAACTGTCCACAAAATCTGATATCAAACTGCCCAGGAGCTAGATAGAGAGAATCACAGACAGAACAAGAGAGAGCATTAGATAATTAGATACAGACACACCCACCCACACACACCCACACACACACACACACACACCCACACCTACCCAGTGAGATAGTTGTCCCTCAGGATATAGTTTTCTGATTTCTGTGATGGCAAAGTAGGCTGGCAGCAGGCAGGCATTTCTGTCGAGGATATACTCCACTACCTGGAACACAGACGTGCGTGTGCGCAGAATGACACGTTAAAAACTGGTACATGTGGTGCAGCAACCGTCAGGATGAGGGTTTATGACTGAAACGTTTGGAAAAGCGAATCACATTTGACATGCATAGAGGGAAAGATGGCAGCTACCTCTCTGGCAGCTAGCAGCTGCTGGACCACAGCTGAGCTCACAGTCGTAGGAATGGTCTGAATTTTATCCAGGATGGCTTTCGATAGGTCTCGAACACCCTGAGACACACACACACACACACACACACACACACATTAGATGATTTATCTGTATTAATAACTTCTTACTGAACCTATTGGATGGATTATGTGCTTTTTCTGTCATTTCCAGTCTCCAAACAGCTCAGAGTCAACAAACTCTGTTGCAAGCGAGCCGTTATGTTGCCAGCATGAACCTGCATCCACTGCTGGCATTAGCAGAAGCTTTAAGGGAAGTGCTGTACATGGTTGTGCAGACTCAAGCTGGACTGAAGCCAAAATGAAGTTGCCGTTATATCTTAAACGTGGCTCTCCTATCACATCCTCTGAACAGCGCCAGTGTTGTGAAGCCACGTCTTTAAAAAAAAAAAAGGTATGCAGCTGTGGTTAAACAAGACGAGGACTCCAGGGAAATTTAAGTCAAGAGTTTTTTGGTTGAGGAATTGCTTCAGCCATGCACAAAAGTATGCGTCAGACCTTGTAGTCCACCCCTCCGATGATCTTGCGGATGAGTCTGAAGGTTAACGCCCACAACTGAGTCCGCTCCCACTCCAAGCTGTCCGAGTTTATCAATGCTACACACACCATCCTAGACAGACAGAAAAAAAATAGACGAGTGAAGAAGATAAAAGAAAATAGACGGAAAGAGGGAAGAGACATAAAGTAGTCTCTCGATATATGTCTGTCCCTAGAGCATACAGTTGTGCAAACATGTATGTGTGTGTGTACCTGGGCGGTAACAGGCTTGTCTCAACAGCCATCGCGAGACAGTCATAGAGGAAAGAGATTCGTTTGGGACTGTGTTGGCTGTGGATAAACCGCACTATCCACTGGACACACTGGTCATGGGAATCCTACAGAAAGACACAGATGTACACACAGAGCGAGGGACGGAATAGATTCTCATTTCCTCTCAGGAGTGTCAAGGTATTACATAGTACACACTGAATACGTTACAGCAAGCATGGATGTTTTATACATGGAAAATACTAAATATATATAATAGGCTATGGAAGGATCGGTATGTTACCCGCCAGATTACTTTTTTAGGTTTCAAATATAAAACACTTCAGAGAGGGCAAGACCCAACTACATCATCTGTTCAGAGATCAGAAATGGTGAGGGATGGGATGTGTGTGTTGTGTGTATACCGGTGGCAGTGTTCCCCAGTACTGTCTGAAGGCTCCCAGACAGCTGATCAGTTTAGTCCTCTCATCCTCTGGAGTGTCCATGAACATCCTGAAACACACGTGTACACACACACACACACACACACACACACACACACACACACACACACACACACACACACACACACACACACACACACACACACACACACTTTTATACAGTGCAACCTTACTTTTCTGTTGAGAAATGACATCTATAAACATATCCAAAATAAACTGTGTGCCTCCAATGACAGCTGTTTTTAAATATTTAAATATGTGTGTAGCGCCATCTTACCCAGCAAAGGCCTCTTCGATCATCTCAGTTTTCTGAGAGAGGAGAGAAAATAATTTGAGTGTAAAGAGTCAACCAAAAGGACATTTCAGCAGGGTGGATGCTAGCCCTGATACAGGACCCTTTGGGCAGCTTTCAATGTATGGTTTTTTTTCTACTCTCCCAAAGAGTCAATTGAGCAGGACAGGATCCTTTGGGAGAGGTAAAAAAAAAAAAAACATACGATGAAAGATAGAGGGTCCCGTATCAGCGTTAATGTTAAAGGAAAGACAGGGAATGACAGAACAGGGTGTCAGCGAGTTTCATCATTTGAGACACATTCCGCCAATGAAATGAACCTGAAAATAAAAACAACTCAAGTCTGAACGACTGGACTCACTACCGTAACAGAAAGCTGAACATTTTCAAGACTTTTGCAGCACTTCAGATCGCACTGCATTGAATTTAGATTCGCAAATGTCTAGGTTTGCAATCTTTATATTAACGCAGTAATGATGATGTTGCAAGTTAACTAAGCTGGTTAGTTCAACCACTTTTCGATGCAAACATAGTTAACTAGGTAACGCAATATTAGCAATCCATGTTGATAACGTTACATTTGCAAAAACAAAAGATGACTCACTGGGATAGCGTTCAGGGTATACGCTATCTAAGATGCTACTTAATGTTAGCTTTATCACCAGCCAGTGAAGGTGCAACTTACCACAACATCCTCAAAGATGCTCTGGAGCTGCGTTTCCATCGACAGCGCCATGTTTTCAAAATGAAGGGTGAATTTTCAGTGAACCATCACACAAATCAATGTAATTCTCTCAGTGCGCACAGATGCAGGTTACCAAAAAGCTAAATGCTAACACCCGCCCGCCGGGTCCGGACCTGCATAAAGACGTGCAACGGCAAAAACAATCCGCAGACGCACCAGAGACACAGCTTGCACAGTTCCGCATCATTTTGTGTTTCACAGATTCAGGCCCTAAAGATAATTATTTTTGGTCCGTGTAACAGTTAGCAGTTTAATGTTGTATTTCGAAATAAAGAAAATCTAATTTGTTCTTCGGATAAATGGAAAATTGAGATTTCACATTCGTTTTGTTTTTTTGTTTTTTGGAATTTCCATAAATTAATGTGACCCTCCACTTCAAGGAGGGTCACATTAATTTATAAATTACTTAAAAAATAATAATAAACTGTAAAATCACCAAGACAAAAAGGATGGGATGAGTGGCTGCAGGCCCAGATGAGATGTGGCCTGTGAACAGACCTTGTGTGCACAGCAAAACAATCTGAAAACCCACAGGCTGAAAACCCACCTCTTCAGGAAACACTACCCTGACCCTTCCTCCTAGCCTTGCCTATTTGTCATCATTTATGTGCCTGAGCTCTTGTTTATTGGCTCTTGTGTATTGGATACACTTATTTGTCTTAGCTCTTGTTTATTCGATTCTCTATTTGTCTCATTTGTTTAAGATAAGTAGGTTGCTAACTTATTGCACTCTTAACTTAACACTAGTTATGCTCTTAGTTGCTTGTTTAGGAAGGAAATGCACTTACGTTTTCTGGTGACTAGTAGTTTTCTTACCTACCTATGTTGAATGCACTTATTGTAAGTCGCTTTGGATAAAAACGTCTGCTAAATGACTGTAATGTAATGTAATGTAATCTACACAATAGTGATCTATGCAAAAACTGGTGAAATTGAACTGGCAGATTAAACTGAATAGAACTGGTAGATTCACTAGGTGAGAGTTAATACTAACAAATGAGTAACAACCAAACCCAGTGTAACCTGTACACCAATGCTATCCCCCACACACCAGTAGACAGAGATTCCTCTCCGGTGATGTTCCTGGAACCAACGTCGGGGAGGGAGGAGGAGGGACACAGGAATTTATAAAATACAAAGACAATGTATTGCGCAATACTGCATATTTTCCTAAAATTAGACTACACCCTGGGGCCAGTGCTTACATTACCCCTGATACAACACCTCAGGGAGAAAACGTTCCCACAATTATCACTGCCAGTGTCATACTTTTACACACAACTCGCCACTTGGCACACTACACATGGCACAATGATGGTGTGGCTTACAGCTAATAGTGATACCATCAAGTGATACTTGATGGGCCGCTCCTATACCTGCCACACCAACATTATAATTAAAAGTTTTCCAGTCAAATCATGTGCATGCAAACAACTTACAATACTTATGTCTGTCTAATGAATATTGACACCAGTACCGCACTTGCAGTCCATGTTCACCTGGGAGTCCAGAATAATATACAACCTGCAGGGTTTTGTTCAGTGTCTTGCTCAAGAACACTTCGACAGGATGGAGGTGTGGGCTGAGAAAGTCACGTCTCTGTGGAAAATAAGATTTTGGGTTTCTCATAAGAAAAATAGCAATAACACGTGATGTACCGCAACCTGTGTGAAACGCCTGATTGAAAATAATTTACCAAAAGTACCTGGTTTGATTCTTATCATCTCAAACCACAACCATTGATTCTACAAGGAAGTTGTCAGGCTTCCTTGTAGAATCATGTTTCACAAATTATTATAATAGTAGTAGTTTTCTTCTTTCTCTTCTTCATTATTATTATTATTATTATTATTGTTGTTGTTATTTTTATAATGCTGCCTTCAAGTGCTCCTCGTATGTTCCTTCTTCCCATAAGGAATGTAGTAAATACGACTTGTCACGCATTCAAGTGCAACAGTTAAAAGCTAAACAAATACTGTAAACAGAAACAAACAACAATACCAGTTATTTACATTGGATGATAAACAATAAACTACATCATGATTACCATCGGTTCTTGACAGGGCTAACTTCGCCCCCTAATGTCACATCTCTCCGGTATTAACGTTATTCCGGTATTTCCGACGGTATTTGAAGGCAGCGTAAGCCTATTGCACCTGTACAGCGGAGTACACTTTACACATTACCCCTATTTCCTTTTGATTGTATTAATGTTGTTAGCTTATTGCCTAGCTTATTATTATATTATAGAATTATAGAATTATTATAAAATATAGGTCGGCCTGTCCCGGGATACCCCCCTCACCTCCACCCCCCATGTTAAGGTGTATGCCGGTATAAAGTGTACAAACAAGTGCAGCCACATTCCTTCCGCGTACACGGGAACCTGTAGGTGTTATTTAACTCGAACTAAATCATTCACGAGCATTTCTCCTGGTAGGTTGCCATTGAATGCCGGTTATACGACTTATTCTCTCTTCGGCTCTTCATTATAAGCAATTAAATAGGCGTTTTTTGTAGATGATTTTTTTTTTACTCATTTTGAGAAACACAAGAAACGTGCGTGCAGGTGTTCATGAAGTGCGGCAAAGCTGAGTTGAGGAAGTGGGTTGGGGGTGAAAGTGTTGTTTTTTGCGGTGAAACATGAGTCGAGTCGCTCCATATAGAGATGTGGAGTATAGTTATTATTGTGCTGTACCTCGGGGCTCAACACGATACAGGTAAGCTGCATGGAGCTACTAACAACACTATTACCTTTACTATTACTTTTAGGATGTTAGCTCCTTAAAATACATGGCTGTGTGTGTGTGTGTGTGTGTGTGTGTGTGTGTGTGTGTGTGTGTGTGTGTGTGTGTGTGTGTGTGTGTGTGTGGTGTGGAGGACGTAGCCAGCTCACCACACGTACAGTACTGTGAAAAAAAAATCAGAGACCACCCTTTCGTTCATTCAATTTCCAGTCAAACGGCCATTCAGTACAGATTGTTTATTCTTTGGTGTCAAACAATAATGAAGGAAACACACTTGGACAAGGGAGGTGAAAGAAGTGGGAAAAAAAACAACTGGAGTTCAAAAAATGGTTGCAAGATATTGAGAAAATTAGACTATTAACTACCAAGACCTGGTAGACCACCAAAACTGTCACCACCAGATAGACAGTAGTTAAAGCTTTTATCTTTGAGAGACAGGATAACTTTAAGGTTAATAGATTTAATTGACTCTATATTGCCATAGGCTGGATTTATGATTTAAAATGGGGTGCAGATCTGACCTGCTGGCTGTCTAAAGCAAAGAGAAGCCACACTGTTTATAAGTACAGTTTCATCACTGCAACCTGCACTAGATCCAAAAAGTAAAACAGGGATAGAAATAAAGTAAAGTACCAAGCTAAGTAAGTTGTAACAGTGATTGTTGTCTAGGCAGCGTATAACTTACTGCACCTTCTCACTATTCAGCCTGGTCTGATGTGCCTCTGTGACTTCTGCTAGGAGTTGTAGTCCTCCTGATAACATTTGACAGTCTCGCTGATGATGATTGTGTTTATGAGGAGTCACATGCTTAGTAGAAGACAAAGCTAGCTCAAATAGCTTCCTGTAAAATCTGACTGCTTATCCAAAGATATTGTCAGTCACCCAGGCTGCTGGTCAGTCAACGCCTCAGTTAGTCAATCAGTCATGGAATGTGTCCAGATCACAGTCCTCAGATGTTATCAGACAAACATCTGTCAGACAAAAACTCAAAAAATGTCTTCCAAAGAGAAACCAAAACACTCCCTACATAGTGTTGCCCGTCATCCTTTTGTTTTAAATAGTTTGCATTTTGCGGCGATGAAAATAAATGCAGGTGTGTATAAATGATCAGTGGACTTCTTCTCTCTCTACTCTCTCTGCGTCACTCTTTCTTTCTCTCACAATGGAAATAAGACCTCAGGCTTTTTTGTGTATTTTAATCCTCGACAATTTTATAAAAACTTATATGGAGCCTGAATGTTGATCAGCCTGTCATGTATGTTTTAAATTTTGTCAAATAAATCTATCTATCTATCCTCTCTCACTCTCCCCTGTCCGTCTCTCTCTATCTGTCCGTCTCGTCTTCCCAGCCTTCGCCGCTCCTCCCAGACCCGTCAACGCCGTCTTCTCTTCCGTGAATCTGAGGAACGTGCTGCGGTGGCATCCTGGGAATGACACGCCACCGAATACACACTTCACCGTGCAGTATGCCATGTGAGTACGTGCAGGTAGACGGACAGACAGACAGACAGACAGACAGATTGGTAGACGCTCCTTAAGAACCACCAGGGTTGGTCTCACAGCAAGGTGATGGTTCCTGTCCTGTGTGGGTCTACTTTCTCTTCCCCAGCTACGGGGACACAACGAAGGGCAGCAGAGGGAGACGGGTGCACTGGAGGGCACCGTGGCAGTGTAGGGATATAGCGCGGAGCTGGTGCGATCTGACCAATGAGACTTGGGATCTGGAGCAGGGATACTACGCCAGGGTTCGAGCCGTGAGCAAGAGAGGATCCTCCAATTGGACGGAGACACGGAGATTCGAACCGAAGCACGACAGTAAGTTAAAGTCGGTCGGTTGCAGACTGACGGACACACAGGTGCCAAATCGTTAAAAAAAATGTTTTCCACCACACAGCGAGTTTTGGGCCTCCGCTGGTTTCCGTGGCGATGGAGGAGAATAGCGCCGTCATCAGTCTGAAGGGCCCGATGAGATATCAGCCTGACAACCACACCCCAGAGGTTTCCATGGCAACACTCTACCCCCAGATGAGCTACGAGATCTCCGTCCACAATGCCCGGCGCAACGAGACGGTGAGTAGAAAATGGGTAGAGGTCCTGAGGTCCTCTTATATGACAGACCGTTGAAGCAACACACTTTTTGTCTAATCTGTAAACTGTGTGTGTGTGTGTGTGTGTGTGTGTGTGTGTGTGTGTGTGTGTGTGTGTGTGTGCGTGCGTGTAGCGTCGTTTCGCAGTGGACTCCAGGCAGTATAAGTATCGTCTGCTGGAGTATGACACAGAGTACTGCTTTTCTGCTAAGACAAGATTCGTCTCCATGCCCATCCCATGCCAACCGTCAACCTCGCACTGCATCACCACGCAACAGGGTACAACCACAATGTGTGTATGCGTGTGTGTGTGTATGTGTTCTCTGTTTACTTAGTATCACAAGTAGAGAGGAATGTGACTGAACACGAAACAGAAAGAGAAAAGAGAGAGAGAGAAAAACACCTTTCTTGTGTGTGTGTGCGTGTGTGTGCATGTGTGTGTGTGCGTGTGTGTGTGTGTGTGTGTGTGTGTGTGTGTAAATTGAACACACATGTAACTGTAAAGCATTGTATCTTATAGTTTATTTTTGTCGAAATCCTGCATTTTTTGTTTTGCAAAAAGCATGTATGTGCGTGACCTGTTCACCGGCCTGGTTGTGTCCCCCCCCCCTCCCCCTCCTCCAGACCCTGTGATTGGCCAGCTGAAGACGGTGGTCGTGGGTATTGTGGTTCCGTCCTTGTGCTTGTGTATGCTGGTGATGGCTGGCTACCTTCTCTATCAATCACTGAGGGGGAAAGGAGAAAAGAGGCCCTATATGCTGGTAACACACACACACACACACACACACACACACACACACACACACACACACACACACACACACACACACACACAAACATAAATACACACTTCTGTTTGATTCCAGCTTCCTCTTAACTTCACTACACTGTAAAAACACAAAAAACAGTTGATATATTACCGACTTCATACACTCCTAAACTTCCAAACGGTATAAGACAAAATAGTGGATGTGTGTTTGTCACAAAACTGTCAACTGAATTACTTTTCATCTACTTTTTTCTCTTTGATGATTTGATGATTTCTCTTTTTCATCCGTCCTCCTCCTCCAGCAGGATCTGACTCCGCTCCACTCCCGTCCTCTGACTTTTGCTCCAGAGAATCTCAACCTCATCTTCATCACCGTTAACAACAGCAACAAGCCGCCGCCCGGCCCGTCGGACCCGGCGAGCCCCGAGCCCCGCGAGAAGCCGATCCTCGTTCTCCCAGGCCTGCAGAGCTACATGGCCCAGACGCCCACGGTGTCCCCGGAGCCCGAGGCACCCTGGGAAAATGAACTTTCAGAGGTGGAGTCTGTGGACTACGGATGCGTCGGATCGGCGGACGAGCTGGACGAGGAAGGAAAGGGGGGAGGGAGAGGGGGGAGGGGCGATGGAGGGGGAGACGGAGATGGGAGAGAGCGCAGCGTCGTCGACGCTTCTCAGGCAAAACCCTACTTCTCACAAAACACACACACCACACACACAGACACAAACACACACGTGGACACAGGTGCATTCACTTTTACTGACTCAAACTCAGGCATCAAGAAACCCTCTTGAGGGAGGGATGGAAGGAGAGATAGTGAGAGGGTTGGAGGGAGAGAGGAAGGATAGAGAGTTTCCATCTATCTGTATAAACAAAGACCCCCAGTCTGGCCTCTTCCATATTCCTTTACTTCCACAGAGACAGAGGGATGGAGGGATGGAGGGGACGGGGAAGGGGAGAATAGATGGAGTGATAGTTGAGGGGCTGGAGGAAGACGAGGAGAGAGAAAAAGTACCCCTCCTTTCCCCTCACGCCTCACAGCACAGTGAAAACACACCTACCTCCCGCACCGGCCAATCGGATTACAGGCCCAATGCCTGCGCCGTTCTGAGATTGGCCAAAGAGCAGGAAATGGAGGAAGAGGAGGAGGAGGAGCAGGAGGAAGAAGAAGAGGGAACCAACTGTGTTAATTGGGATCCCGAGACCAGGAGGCTAGTTTTACCAGAGATGGAGACGGGGAGAAAGATAAGGGGAGGGGAGGGTGGGTGGAAGCAGGGAGAGGAAGGGCGGGAGAGCGGGGTGGGAGGAGAGGAAGAGGAGGAGAAAGAGAGAGGGTTGAGGCTGGAGAGTGTGTTAGTGAGACAGGGTTCTGAGGAAGAGGGAGAGGCGGGGGGAGGGTGGGAGGCAAACGGACTTCTGACCAATTGGAGCTTAGTGATCCAGATGGACTAGCAGGCGACGTCAATCATGACATGGATCCAACATTATGTCAAAGATAGACAGTGATCCCAGCCAATGACAGACAAGATGACATACGCACATCATGTGACTGAGGACCAATGGAGGGAAAGATATCACGATACCAAAACAAGATGGACCGATTATATTCAGGATACACACTTGATGATACCTAAGTGGGATTACATTCATACCTCTGTATTATTACGTTTAATCACTCTAGTCTTTATGTTGCCTCGAACAAATCACACTGCTTACCGTGAACAAATCACACTATGACTTATCTATGTCATTCAGAGCCAGGGAAGGCCACGAGCCACATTTGTTTTTATTTCTGCTTGATACAAAGTCAAGATCGCGTTCATCCTGTGGCGATCTCCATCCCGCCGGGAGAGGAGTAGTCCAGGATAACTGCCGTGGTCGCTGGATACTTTTGACGAGCAGGAACACAGTGTAAACCATATACCATGGTTGTTGTCAGATATCAACTCAACTAAGCACTTATGGGATGTCCTGGAGGCTTGGACGTGTTTTCCAAACACCAAATGAAGGAGTTTCTTCTGGAAGGAAGGAGTCGCATCCCTCCAGTAGAGTTCCAGACGTTTGGATTTGCATATTAAAGTTGCTCTGGTGACACAATGCGTATTAAGACATTTTATTTTGGTATTTCTTTTATTTTGGCAGTCAGATCGTAGCACTAAAGCTGTTCTTGTTGGGATAGTTTGGATGAAACATTGGGCCAATAGTTGTTTGTCTTTTGAGGGTAAATCAGAGATGGGAGCATCCTGCTGCATATGAAGAGATATGAAGTATGTGTTGATATTAGATGAAGGAAAGAGATATGGCACTTTACCTTATATTCTGTTTACCTAATCTATAGACTTCCTGAATATTATGAAGTTGTTATAGTTGTTATATTCCTGTATGTCGGCACAATATGTACATTTATTGAAGAACAACATGGACAATCCGTCTACATCTTAACATTACTTTGCTGTTATTATCTTTTGTTTATTTTCAGAAAATTGTGACTAAGCTACTGTCTGCTGTATGAAATAAACTTTTGCCAATTTGTTTCTTTGCTGGATAGTTTCTTTCTTTAGTTTGTTTTGGGGCTGTGGTGTTTTTAAATGCCCCTGAAGGTATTTAATTTTAAAAAAATCATCTCTCAATTCTTTGGTTTTATATTTTATTGCTATTTACTATAAGAGGCCATTATTACTCTGTTATCTTTATCATTTTGCTCTCTTATGTTGCTCTTATTTCTGTCATCATCAAGTTATAATTCTACTCAAATTGCTACTTGTAGGAAGCTGTGATGACATTTAACACTAGAGAAAAACATTTTATGTGTAAAGATGCTACATTCAGGGGTTTCTCATTCATACAGATGGCACATTTTGCACTTGTAACCCCTCCCACACACCAGTTGTGCTTTCATTTGGTCTCATTTGGGAATTCTTGAGATGATTCATTGTGGTCTCTTCCAGTAGACCGGTATGGGTAAGATGCATGTAGCTAAAGCAGCAGGAAGGAGGGATAGTGAAACCTGATTGAAAGCAGCTCCAGAGACTACAGGTAGTAGTGCAGATGGTTATCACATTTGGTTTTCACAATGACATATCTGTCATACACAGGGTATCTTGAAGGTAAAATGTGTGAATAATAACTCTACTTCAAGTCCTCAGGTTGGATCCTGTTTACTGAACTTGTTTTACACTGGGAAACAATAGTCGGGTCAAAAGTTCATAAGTTGTTCCAATGTAGTAAAACTCACCGAGGGAACTCAAGACAATAATTCAGTCAGGAAATGTTCAGTCATAATTGCTGAACTACATTCCAGTCTTACCTTGACTAGTGAGAATGTTTTCAGTGTCAGTTGTTCATGTGTCACAACATTATTATACCATATGGCAGTAAGTCACCTTTGTAAGTCGCTTTGGATAAAAACATCTGATAAATGACTGTAATGTAATGTAATGTAATGTAAGTAAGCAGCTGGCTGCACTAATGCAAGTTCAAGAGGTGAATACTACTCGCCATTGTCAAAAAATAATTTTAAAAATCTGTAGAGTATCAGATGGAGGGGCGTGCTTGATACTACTTTCATCACAGGTATCATGATTTTCATTTTTAATCAGAAATACATCTAAAATACATACATAGCAATTCACCATCCTCTAACTTTATCCAAAAAATAAGAAGGAAGTGTTTCTGGAGAGTTAACTCAAATGCAATGCATGCTGGGTAAGTATGACAATTAGCTGACAATGTTCCTCAACAAACTTTAATGTGATCAGTTTAGTGAATGCTTAGGTGTTCTTTCAACACCTAATTGTACTTGAACACAGGATTAGAAGCAGATAGCCAGCAAACAAACACATCGATATACATTGAGTTCATGAGTAAAGATGAGTTGAATTTACTAAATTGCACTTTGAGTTTTAATAGTGTTGCCATACCCCTTCGAGGTCTATTCATGTTTACCTAAGGAACTTACTTTTGTAGTTGTAAAACCGCTAGGAGGCGCACCGTCCTTCAGGCGCTGGTCCACAACTGCCTCCACTCCACTCCCCGTCTCTCCTCATCCAAAATGGCGTCTCCCTGAACGGCTTCAGCCTCCGTATCACTGGGTGGGGCTTTGCCAGCAGTTGGGCATTTCCGCCCGGCTCCGGTTTCCTTGGCTTCGGCATTTAAATTGAGCTGCAGGACATCAGCTGCTGCTACATTCAGCACCGCTCAGTGGGGGAAAACACCTCACCACACATATTGATATATTTTTTTGACTCGAAAACGACATTGTTGATTGTGAAGTTAACAAGTTTGGGTTGTTTTGTGGCCTCAAGCGCGGGAGCAGCTGAACAATAACGTTGGTCGCGTTGTGACAGCAGCTCGGTGCATCATTTTTGGGATTCCTCTGCTTGGTTTCGGACGAAATTCCGGCTGAATAGCGGTAACGTGATGTTGTGCATTACGGGGATGATTTAGGCTTGTCTCCGCAGTGTGTCTTTTGTGAAATAGATAGGTAAACAAGAAAATATATTTTTTGAAAGCATTATTTTTTGGCCCAGACCTGCTAAGTGGCCTTGACAGACTTGGCAGAATCGATGGACTGAATGAGGAGGATGCTTTTGAAGGTCCCATTTTGACAGTTTGAATTCAGCTTTCGTTTGTAGGCATTATTGAAGACAAATTATCTTGAAAATAACCTTCAACAAGACTGACTGCTTGTAGAAAGATTTAAATTGAACAGTGGGCTAAAGCCCGTTATCATCATCAAGCTCAACAACAACCAACACCCATAACGTTACAGTCCGGCTGGACAGACAGAGTTAGCTCTGATGTTGTACAGTCTTTATTTTACGTGGGATAGTTGTGGCATAAAATAACCTTCAATTTTCAAGACACACTTCTCGTTTTCAAAAAAGTTACCCTAGAAAAAATAACAATAGTTAGGGGCTTGCAGTGTCGTTTCTATTGTGTGTATATATTAGATTTCATTTTATGTTGTAAAAATATAGCTAACCTATAGTATTCCCCATATATACATCGTCTGGAATATATGTGACCTTGTGGGGTTTGTCACTGCCTGGCGAGTTATGGTTTAATCTATGTATTAGTTTAACGAAGACATATCAGTTTTTCATCAGAAATGATCAAATTTGTTTTTTGAACTTTTCAAGACAAACTTATCTCAGTGAAAAGCTAATTCATAATTGAATAAACCTTTTAAGGTTTGATTTTATTTTAAGGTAGACCTGAAGTTGAAATGAAGGTAGATCTTAACTTTATTTGAGTTTGCATTTTATGTTATTAGGTTATTAGTTAAGGTAATTATTAGGTTATTAGTTTGATCAGATTAAAGTATTTCCAAGAGTCAGCCAAGAAAAAAAGATGAAACAAAATGCAGTAGTGTAATACTGCTCTTAAAGATGAACTCATGTTATTAGACACTGAATTTTAATTTAGAGCTCTTCATGTAGTGTATGGGAGGAAACACAAAGCAGTAATCTACAGTAGACCTCAACACTGTATACATAGTTTAAGACCTAGTATCCAATCTATCTAAATTACTAAAACACACATATTAGGATAGATCAATATCCCATCGCAACTGATAAAGCTGACACAAATATCCAGTTGATCAACAGACAGCTTTTGATCAGCTCCGCCTATTAGTGTCTGGACTACTCTCCAGTCAACCGCCGACAACCATGTTCAGCTGGCTCGGAACAGACGACCGGAGGAAGAAAGAACCAGAGGTCTTTCAGACGGTCAGCGACGGACTGAAGAAACTCTACAAAACCAAACTCCTGCCGCTGGAGGAGAGCTACAAGTTCCACGAGTTCCACTCCCCCTGCCCTGGAGGATGCCGACTTCGACAACAAGCCGATGGTGTTACTCGTGGGGCAGTACTCGACTGGCAAGACGAGCTTCATACGGTAAGAAAGACGCATGTGTACCCCCACGAGACTGGCTGACTAGTTTCATCACAAACACACACACACACACACACACGGGGAAGACACCACTAGAACGAGAGACACGGAGAGAGAGAGAGGTTGACACACCCGAACAAATACATTTTCCACTCTCAGCCTCTACAGTTAAGTGCTCTGACAGCAAGAGAGAGAATAGAACACAGCCAAATAGAATAGGATAGAGTGTAATAGGGTGGAATACAACATAGAAGACAACATAGAATGGAAGAGAATAATAAAAGAGATTGAATAGAATAACAATAAAATGGAGCTTGCATGGCCATCTTGTCATGAGCAGGCACTACAGACCTTCAATAGCACCTACTACACACACACACACCTGGCACTGTAGCCTCCCCTGGTGAGGTGTGTGTGTGTGTATGGACATGCCTTAGTCCACTTAGTCCAGGGCTTTTCCTCTTTCAGCCTGAGACCCAAACTAAACTAAAATGTCTTTCCCCCCCCCCGGGACCAATTTAATGAAAAAAGGAAAGATTTTCATCTGGGAAGCCACCAGAAACAGGCCTGTGACCCATTCTGGATCCTGAGCCAGCCTGGAGGCAACTTGTTGTTATAGTCAAGAATTAGACATGAAACGGTAGATGTTGCTTTGTTTATATCCCAGGCTTTAATGGCACTTTATTACCATAGCAACCATTCTGTCTAACTGTCTTTCTTACTGTAAGTCCACCTGTCTTTCTGCTTGCCCACCTGTCAGACCGGCCTGTCTGTCTCTTGGTCTTTCTACCTATCTAACCGAAATGTCTATCGGCTGTGTTGCCACAACCAAACCTGGTCAATAATAGTTTCCAGACAGTCGGTGTTTCCTCAGTTTAAGGACACAGGCAGACAGACAGAGTTACAGAGGGGACGTAGGAGCCCCATATCTGACCTCATGCAGGGCTGTCGGGCCCTGAGGCACAGGAAGCACTGGGGACCCTGTCGCACCATGTGGTGGCAAACCCCTCTTAGCCTTTAGATGGAATTCATCCTTCAGGAAGAAGTGGTTCGCCTGAGGAAAAACCAGGTCTGCAGTTTATTTTTGACCTGTTTGATGTGCCACCGCAGTACACACCTACCATACACGCCTTAGTGAGCCTTTTCCATTCAGCTACCACGGAGGAAGAGTCATTTTCAGTAACTTGACGGACCTGCACACATCTTATCTTCCAGAGACTATTTGACAATCCACCCCATGAAGATAAAAGTTGATTAGTGTTGTCTACTTGCGTGAACTTGAGGGAACAGCTCCCGTTTTGCAGCAACCATTTCCCCCTCTTTTAAATGGCACCAGATCTTGTTTCTGTCTAATAAAGAAACCTTTTCTGCCTGGCTTTCATTTCGTTGCCCAACATTTCTCTACTATACACAACATTTTAAGGGACACAGGAAGTTTTGTTGCGTGTGTGGTGCTGTGGCCCAGAACTTTGCCCCGCTTACTGTTGGTTGCTTGTAATGTTGGTGATCTTTGAATTTGAGTGTAGTCTACTGTTGCACTCAACGTAAGTTGCTTTTGATAAGAGCGTCCGCTAAATGTCTGAAATATAAAACATAAATTGAATTCAATCTATTCATTGTCTCTTGCACTCATACCTTTCAAGGCTGCTTGTGATTCTGGAAGCTTATTGTAAAGTTACACTTATTTGAAGCGATTCCAGATAGGTAGGATGCTTTTCTAAAATGTGATTGTAAATATAATTCACTGGTAAAATATAGAAACTGTGAAAGTAAGAAAGTAGTTACGCTGCATTCAGAGTCTTATGGTGCTGAGTATTTCTGCTGTGTGTGTGTGTGTGTGTGTGTGTAAGTGTGTGTGTGTGTTAGTGTGACCGATAGATAGCAGCTGGGTGTTGGTCCTCTTTTGAACTGCATGGGTACTGATATTGACTTGCCTCTCTAACACACACACACACACACACACACACACACACACACACACACACACACCCTTGTGGGTAATTAGTAGGTTAGGCTTTTGAAAGCCAGAGAGATGCTGAAACAGCTGTTAGTGACTTCCTGCTGTAAGACGCAACAGCTACCATCTCTTCCTCTGTCTGTCCCCCTCTCTGTCTCTGATTCCCACTGGTATGTTCTCTCTCTCTCTCACTGATCCTGGACCTGATCCTGGACCCCCCCAGTCCCTCTTCCAATCCCCACCTGACCGCAAACCGCCAACAATGTAACAGTAAGATGCAGAATGTACAAATTGCTGAGTAACCCTCGGTCAGAGCTGCTGCAGTCACAGAATGGCTTTCACTCCTATCAGTGTTTCTCAAACTCTGGATTGGGGAGCAGTGCAGGTCTTTGGGATGTTGCTGAGTCTGTAGGTTTGTTACATAATACATAATATATATATAATAATAATATATATATAGGTATATAGGCGGGGCATTTTCTAGTGTACGTTTGAATGTAACCTGGTACCCTGGTTGGCCACTGAATAGGGTTGCTGACGAAGAAAATACTCTAACTTCTATATAAGGTTTAGCTGTATTTAAAAATTTAAAACAAGATTGAGAATTTGTAGAATTAACAAACCTTATGGTCATTGGATCCAGTCCAAAGCTGTCTGAAGGTGATTTCACAAGAATAGAAGAGGGCTTTGAAGCAGGCAGATCCATACTATGGATCAGATGATGACATTCTTTTTGTTAGTTTTTCAGAGCTAAATCTGTGTAAAGCTAAATCTGTCTCTTCAAGGGAATGTTGTTCAAATATAGATTTAGTTTCAATGGAAAACATAGTCTATTCAAAAGCATAGATGGTGTTGCTTCCAGGTAGGGGAAAGGTGTTTGTGGTCAAATATTATTATAATATTTATTAATAAATATTATAATATTAATATTATATTACAAATATTATTCAAGGAACTGAAAGAAAGAGAAGATGGATGGAGAGACAGAGATCCTGACAGAGGGTAATATGGCCTCTCCTCCTGGGTGTGGTTACTCAGAGGACAATCTCTCTAATGTAATATGACCATGTCTTCATTTTAGGGCTTATTCTGTCTGCTTTCCTTTTTTGGCCTCCTCTTTGTTTTTTGCTCTAGGTGACTGGAGTCTTCCTCTTGCCTCAGTAGTGCTGTTAATGTGATTAAAAAGGTTATGGTGGCAAATGTTTTTCACCAGGGAGCCTCTATTCCCTCTGCTCATGATTTGATTTGAGCATGAACCAAGATCAAACTGCACAGACTGTGATAAATGAACTGGCGAGTGGGCGGACTGGCCTTCGTGGACATTACAATAGTGCCATGACCTGACGTACTCTTTCTAATTTGCAATAAGAAGAGTAGGGAAGGAGAATCAACATAAAGAAAAGCTAGCATAAGATCAAACCACTGCAGTATGGCACGGTATAACCGTATAAGACGGTTGCTCTATGCTCGTGCACTACATTAGCAGATGCATTCACAGAAACACACACATGCACAATCACTTGCATTTATGTCCATATGAAAAACTCCCATTCGCACTTAACGATACGTACGCACACGATGCTCAGATGAACACACACACACACACACACACACACTATAGATGCTCGTGTCTGTACGTACATATGTATCACACAACGGACAGCGAGATGGCTCTACCAGGCACTGCCGGCTCCTCTGACAAGGTGTGGGTGTGTGTGTGTGCCTGGAGGAGATGTATAGGAGAATTAACCTTACATCTGTTCGCAGTTTAAAAGCATACACATACCACATTCACACGTGAGATTTATAGTCGTTTTAGCTGTAAATCTCTTGCCTAAATCTCTTTTGTTTTATGTTCTGTGCACATTCAACACATTGTTGGGATTCTAAACACTGCACGCGCACACACACACACACACACACACTAGTCTTCATTTCTGACGTACAAGATGTCACTGAATCAACAGCTGCAGATTTCACCTTTTTACTCTTTCAACAGATGAGTTGAAATGAATACAAGATGTTTAGTCCCAGATGACTCATGGATGTGTTAAGTCAGTCCGTATTTGCATTATCTTGTTTTGCCCCAAACAGAGCAAAGCCTGGATGGAAGAGATTAACGTTGGCAATTAGAGTAATATTGTATGATGTGTCTGTTAGCTACCTTTTTAGTGGTAATAGTATTTGTAAAATACTGTATTTGCCATGTTCCTGAAAGCACCATCAGTTCCTTCATACTGTATATAATCATACTACTGTGTAATGAAGTGTTTTTAAAGTCTATTAATGTCTCCTTATCCTACATAATGCCCTCTACAGTGTTAGTCTGTGTTTCAGGGACCCGTTGGATTGGAACGTTCACAGCATGTCAAAAGGGCCTGAATGCACCATTGATTTATCCTTGCACACTGTATCGTTACATCAAAGTCTTGTTCAGTGATATGCGTTGCTGTGTGTGTGATCTACAGCTACCTGTTGGAGCAGGACTTTCCTGGCATGCGGATTGGTCCTGAACCCACCACAGATTCCTTCATTGCAGTGATGCACGGTGACACAGAAGGCATTGTCCCTGGCAACGCTTTGGTGGTTGACCCCAAGAAGCCCTTCAGAAAGCTTAACGCGTTCGGAAACGCCTTCCTCAATAGGTAGACACACACACACACACACACACACACACACACACACACACACAGTTCGAGGGTAAAAGCTTTAATGCAGTGATCAGGATAGAATGATTGCTCCCAATTATCTGTGGAGGTATGGAGTGCTGAAAAGGAAAGATGATGTACCAAAGTGAAATACGTGAATATAGAGGGAGAGAAGGCGAGGGGTAAATAGGGAGGGTGAGATGGAAAGAGAGGGGAAGAGAAGAAGGAAGAGAGAGGGGGCGAGGAAGGGTGAGAGAGAGCGAGAGAGAGTGAGAGAAAGCACAAGAGAGAATCCACACCAGCACCCTACATTCCAGTGTGATTGAATTTCCCTCTGCTCACTGGTCAGGCTTTCCTGAGTATGTGAGTGTGTGTGTGTGTGTGTGTGTGTGTGTGTGTGTGTGTGTGTGTGTGTGTGTCATCACTGCAGAGTCATCCTTCTCCCGGAGGAGAGAAACTGCTAAAGCTTTTCTTACTTGCTCTTGCCATAGTGTTTTTGCTGTGATGGCCCTCTACTGCTGAAAGGATACAGAAGAAACATTGATTATATATGAGAGGGGTGAGATGGGGGCGGGGGGGGTGATGCAGCGAGGACTGCTAACCTGTTAGTATTTATACAGCTGGAGAGAGAGAGAGACAGAGCAGGAGAGATGAGGAGACAGAGAGGGAGAGGGAGGTCTGGCGTGGGAAGATGTTTGTTGTTAAAACTTTTTGCACTTCTGTCCTGCTTGTCTCCTCTCTTCATGTCTCCTCTCGTCTGCATTCCTCATTTCCTCTTATCCTCTCTCCTTCCATTCTCTCCTCCTGTGTGTGTGTGTGTGCGTGTGTGTGTGTCTGTGTATCTCTCTATCTGCCTCTCTGTCTGTCTCTCTCTCTCAGGTTTGTTTGTGCCCAGCTGCCTAACCGAGTGTTGGAAAGCATCAGTGTGATTGACACACCAGGGATTCTATCAGGAGAGAAGCAGAGAATCAGCCGAGGTAACACACACACACACACACACACACACACACACACACACACACACACTTTTTGCCTTGCCTGCGTTATTTGCCTGTGTGTTTAAGTTTTTGTGTGTACGTTCTGGCTTGGTTCAGCGTTCAGTGCATTCAGCGTAGCCTAGTCACACTGAACTCTGAACTACAATGTCAGCATTTCCTTTGGATGTGTGTGTGTGTGTGTGTGTGTGTGTGTGTGTGTGTGTTGTGGTTGTTTTAACTATCAAGAGGATTATGCTTCATTCACTTCAAAGAAGAGGAAGCAGTGAGGATAAAGATGAGCTTTGGAATACACAAACACACAAACACACACTCGCAATTCACTGTTAACACTGTACACATTGCGTATTGCAGTGCACTGAACTCGCAATAATGTAAACACCTGACATACACAATGATCCATGACGTACTCAGCGATAAGGCCTGCTTGACCTCTAAAGCACTGAACTTGCAATAAACTGTCAACAAATAGGGCTGCACGTTTAATAGGGGATGCCATTTAGCTTAGTAAGTCACATATGCTGCTGCTTCGGCCTGGGAAAGTTGTTTCAGTATTTGTGAAAAAGAGCAACTCTATTCCTACATCACTTCTTAACGATCACCATGAAATCATCCTAGGGAATGTCAGGTTTTGTTTCCAATTAATTTCCTACTGAGTTGTTCATCGGTGTGAGCACACAGAATAGAGGCCGGGATAAACGTTTGATTGTGAATGTTCAGTAAAGTCTTTTCTACTTTGTTTAAAAAAGATTGATTGATTGTTCGCTAAGACAAACTCCTCTTCTGACCATGGAGACTTCTTAGTGAATGTTCACTAATTCAGACTGATCTGTCCCAAAGCATGGGAGGAGTTCAACTGAATCCTGAAATGTGATGGTATTCCCACATGCACACTTACTAGAGGAATGTTATGTTAGAGGATGTCTCCAGCTGTGATGCTCAGATGTATAATCTCTTGTATCAGTTGTTCACAGGGCATCCTATAATAAAGTCTAGTATGATCATATCAATGGAGATTGCAAAATATAAAGAGCTGCTGGCCAAGGAGAAAACTTGTTTTTAAAGGATAATGCCAGCATGATATTTTTTTCCCCTTATCTCATGTCTGTCTTTTTACAAAAAAATGTGCTCAACCCAATTTCATGTCACTTTTTTTAGATCCATTTGTGACCTAACTCCAACTCTCAGCTCCCATTGGCTCTACAAATCATTTCAAATTCTTTCTAGAGCAGATTTGGGGTCCATTCGATTTCAGTTGAACTGAAAATTGATCCCAGCAGTGGTGTTGAACTTAACGTCACATAGAAACAGAGTTTTTTTAGAGGATTTTACTTCTGTAATAGGACATAAAGCAGGGAGGGATCATTCAGAAGTGGCTGACAGTGTAAACCAATGGGATATTTGTTAGGGAGAGAAAGGCAGTTTAATCTGTAATGATATTATTGGTTGATATTATTGTTTTCCAGGAAGTAAAATTACGTGAATTTTGATATAAAAATACAATGTGATTTTTCTTTGGGGGGGTATATTTAGTAGGTGTATATTATGACATAGCTGCATCATTACAAGGTGAAAAAGTAATTTTTCACTACATTGCGACTTTAAATGTAGTATCCAAAGTATGGAGAGAAGTTTAGGAGTTAAAGGCCGTTTTTAAACAGGAGATCTTCGCTGTTTTCTTATAGGTTGAAATGTGTCTGACGGTTGGCATTCCCACAGCTGAATGCTGGTATTGCCATACCAACCGCTAACATTAACAAAAGAGCTTGGGTAATTTAAGGCAGCCACATTTCTCTCGCTCCCTCATTCACTCTCTTTCTTTCCCTGTCTGTCTCTGAATTTCTCTCTCGGTTTTTCTTATCCCCTCTGCCCTCCTCTCTGTCGTTCTCGTTCCCTTCCTGTTTGTCTTTCTATTATGGCAACACTCATCACCAACATTCATTTTTGCATTCTACGTTTTTTTTCCTTATAGTCCAACTAAAGCCTGCATTGATTGTGTCTCATTTATCAAGGCTTTATTGACACTGATAATATTGACTGTCCTCATGCACCTCATAATGGTAGGATAGAGGATGTTGAGAAATGATGAGCATCTCCTTCTGTGTTATGTCTTTTTTGTTTGTGTTTGATTCTAATGCAAACCATTGAATCTCTCTTGTTTATCACTAACAGATTGGTACTTGGTGCTAACAGGGTTTGATTGCCTTAAGAGCAGATCCTGGTTCATCAAAATCCTTGTTGCACTGAGATTGTGTTCATCTGTTGATGTAGAATTGATCTGCGCTCATCCGCTCAATGCAGCTTTTGATTTTGTGATCTCAGTTCAGGTATTAAAGTCATGATGCACTACACAGGCAGCATTGGAAAGTGATGATGAGCAATTTTAGCAACAATAATTATATCACTATTTTGCAATGATACTATTGTTTCTTATGCCAGACTGTGTAATTAAAATAGATTTTTAATTTACCCGCTGCTGCTCACGGCACTACTTTTCATTTCCATTATCTCCAAAACGTTGTGCATGTAGCTTTAAATTCTGAATTTAATCAAGTTGAGATTGAACATAGATGCAATTCTTCAATTCTCAAGGTTTAAATAAGCGTAAAGAACTGAAACTGAAACTTCCAAAACGTTTGTCATGAGAAGGTCGTCATATCCAGCCTCCTGAGAATGAATGCTTCATCATTACCATTGTTTTGTTTACATTTTGAACTGGTTAAATTGAAAGTGAACTGACCCCTAACAGCCGTTTGGTAGGTCAAAGTGTCATGTGAGGGTGTTGTCAGACCAAATAAATATGACCCCACCATTGTCTGCATGGATATTAAAAAAATACAGGCTAAACTTAATCTCTACTGAGTCAGCACAGCTGTGTTTTCTCTGGGAACAGTGTGTGTGTGTGTGTGTGTGTGTGTGTGTGTGTGTGTGTGTGTGTGTGTGTGTGTGTGTGGCGTTTTTTTGTTTGTGTATATTCATTTTCATCATCTTTTCATCCATTTTCTTTCTCATTCCCATGGGGGTTTATTGTGTGATGTATGTAATTGTATGTTTCATATGTTTATGTATTTGTTTGTTGTGTTTGTTGTATACATTATTCTTTGTTTTCATACTTTTCCATTCTCGTGTCCATGTGTCTGTATTTATATGTGTGTGTGTGTGTGTGTGTGTGTGTGTGTGTGTGTGTGTGTGTGTGTGTGTGTGTGTGTGTGTGTGTGTGTGCACCCAGATGCGACAGAGGAGTTTTCAGGCTATAGCTGCCTACATAGATGTCCTTATGGAGGTATTGTAGATTAAAATTCTAGGGCATCTGTCAGCTACAAAAAGGCTAAGTGATATCTTGACTTCTAAGAATTTTAGACTGCTATTTTTCTTCACAAGACACTTGACACATGGTTTGGGAAAAGTGTGTACATTGTGTACAGCCAGCTTAGGAGTCTGATGGACGAATTGAATCAGGATGGCCCAACAGGTGCTGCGTTCAGGTTCAGTCTCCCCTGGAGGTGTGTGTTTGAATCCCACTTCTGACAGTGTTTTGGGATGGTTAGCGAAGTCGTCCTCCTGGCTCCTTGACCATGATACTTCCTCTACCTGCTCCGGTACCAGCTGGCTGACCCTGCATCCCAACCAGGGGATAAAAGAGAAAAAAATGTCTAAGGTTTTTTTTCCACACCATGTGAAAAGTACATCGTGTAGAATAATAACCTGCTAAGATTCAAAATATCAAGGTATCCCTCTCACTTAACCCTCTACAGCTTTGGCCAAGCAGCAGCGTGCTCTCTCTCCCCTCTCAGTAGTGCTAGGCCTGTACATACATGACCTACAGATTTAGTCATAGTAGACGTTCCACAATTTACATTGTTGCTGCGCCACTGCTGAACTGTTGCTCCACCCCCAGGAGGAACTGAGGAACTGTTTAGAAAATCCAGCTAACTGCTGACCGATGAAAAACACGTACCTCTGAAATGACAGCTTTTTAGGAAATTGCTTTTTAGGAAACATACATTGACAGCTATTGTAGAAGTCCCCCACCTTGCATGTTTCCAGGATTTTCCAAACAATTCCTCTACTGGGAGGAGCAGCAATGCAGAAACTGTAGCAGTTCAGCAAGTATGTAAAAAAAAGTGGCGCTTTTATGGCAGCTACATCTGTGTGAGTGAGATTGCATCCCCTGCCCGCAAAGGGAGAACTTTACCATGCTGGCCTTGTTGAGTCCACTAACAGTGTTTTTCTGGGTTTGGGCCCAGAGGTATGTCATGGTAGTACGTATTATTAAAAAGAGACCTAATATGTTATGTTGTCAAAGCCTACCCCAGTCCCCCACAGTGTTTGCTAGGCTGGCTAAAAGTTGAGTACTCATGCAGACAAGGTACATTTTGTGACGGTAGCGTACCAAAAACCTGTGAAATTTGGGGTCACAAGGGGAAATTATCCTTCATAAATGTTGGTCTCAATTTGCTGCATTAACATACAACTACTACTCACCGCCAACTGACAGTAAATGCCTCTTGGTTGACATCCCGTAATGATCACCACTGTAACCAGTTTACCACTGACTCTCTGTCTCTTTCTTTCTCCCTCTCTCATGTATCCCCCGGTGTGGGTTGGAAACTTTAACTCACTAATCCTTCCATCCCTCCATTGTTCCTTGTTCTCATCTCATATCCTGTGGAATTCCTCCAGGTAAGAGTGAATTGTGTCCTTGAGAAGAAAGTCAAAGGAGTCAATACTCTAATGCATCAACTTGATCCACTGTACAACTCCTAATATTAGCCCACACAAATACACACAAATACTTGCCTTAGCTACCAAAACAGATTTTGAGATCTTGACAGACCATGATTGCAATCAAACTTTTATTATAACAGTTCTGAGATACAGAATTGAATAATGTCTTTGATTTATGAACACAAGCTTAAAATATTCTACTCATATCTACATAAATAAAGTATGTATTGTGGCAGGATTTGACACTTGTGGAAGTTGTTTTATTAGATTTTTTTCACCAGGCGTTTATTGTCGGCAAGCATTTATCTTCTAAAACACGAAGAGTTGTCAGGAAGCTATGTAAGATCATATGGAAACATATGTTTCATGACATTTTACAGTATACTGGGAAACTTTCATAGGTTAAGGCAACATTTCATTCAACAACATTCAACACAAACAGGCCTCTTGTTCTTATACTTCACATCCTATAAGATATTTGATGCCAAAGATAATATTTGTTAACTCCTTGTGGTCCAGATCTGATCTACTCATGGCTTTCCAAACAAGGTTCAAAGGTTTATTTTCACATACACAGTTATAGTGTACAAAATAAATACAAATAAATGTAACAATAAAATAAATATATAGACAATATGGCAATGTAAAAATAAGCAATAGCATGTACATGTGCAAAAAGAATGTGCAATATAAAAAACCAGAGTCCAAAAAATGTAGATAGAAGCTCCTCCTGAGCCTCTCTGTCTTGGCCATGTGACTGCAGAGGCACTTGCCTGACCTCAGCAGTCTGAACAGTCCATTGTTGAGATGGGTGGTGTCCTTAATGATCCTGTTGGCCCTGGTCACGCACTGCCTGGTGTAAATGTCCTGCAGGGCGGGGAGTGTTGTCCCGGTGGTCCGCTCGGCTTACCGTACCACCCTCTGCAAGGCTTTGCGCTCCTGAGAGGAGCAATAATGCTCCCTGACAGGATGCTCTCTGTGTGGTCCCAGAGTGGAAGGTTTTCTGGATCTCAGGGGAGAGTTTGAACTTCCTCAGCTGTCTGAGGTGGTAAAGGTGTTGTCTCGCCTTCTTGACCACGGTGTCGGTGTGTGATGTCCATGTCAGGTCCTCAGTGGTGTGCACACCGAGATACTTTTAAGCTGCTCACCCTCTCCACTGGGGCCCCGTTGATCCTGAGGAGGGTGTAGTCCTTCTGCTGCTTCCTCCTGACGTCCACAACCAGCTCTTTGGTCTTGCAGACGTTCAGGGGCGAGTCTGTTGGCCTGGTACCACAGTGACAGGTCCTCCACCTCGTCCAGAGAGGCCTTCTCATCGTTGTTAGTGATCAGGCCTACCACCACCGTGTCGTCAGCAAACTTCACGATGGTGTCGGCGCAGTGAGTGGCGACGCAGTCATGTGTCGCAGAGGGAGGTGTTCAGTCCAAGGTCTCGGAGCTTGGTGGCCAGCCTGGAGGGGACTATGGTATTGAAAGCTGAACTGTAGTCAATGAACAGCAGCCTCACATAGTTCCCCACTGCCGGTGCCAAGGTGTGGTGTGTAGGACGTGTGAGATGGCATCGTCCATAACCCTCCTCACGTGCTCCGAGGAGGAGGAATCGCATGGATGATTTTTTTTTTTGCACCCATGAGAAAAAAATCATCACTCCAAAAGGTTAATAATTAGACTCCGGGGTCGTGTAAATGCAGCGAAACTTCTGGATCCCTCCCTTTGTAAATAGACATTCCTTTTTGACAACATATTTTATGACATTTAGTTACGTAAGTATTGGACTGCAACACTGAAGTCTTATCATCACATCCATTAGTTATCTAGAGGTCCTTGCACATTTTGAATTTTTGACTTCGATAGTAAACTGATTACTTTATTGAGTATAATCATTATCTCTCCAAATACTTCTGGCAGCCTGACATGGAGGAGACTATGAACAAAAAGTTTCAGACTTTTCATCGGTTTAATCTGCACTTCATAATTCTTTCACATGCTAAAATATCACCGTTTTGCTGTCCAAATACTTACGAAGCTTGTGGTATGTGCCCTTGTATCGTTGTTGAGGCCACTTGGTTTGGACCTTGGCAGCTCCGTCTCTCTTTGTAAACAGACGTTCTTTTCTCTCAACATGTTGTAATCTGGATGTCCTTGTTGTAACCTCCTCTGTTGACGGGGAGCCGCTTTAATAGTTTCCTCTTGGGGATATAGCAACATCACAGTTTAGGCTCTTGGTTCAATTCAGTTGCATTGTGACTCTGGGAGAGCGTTGGACACGTTCATAAAACCTATACCTTAAAAGTAACACAGTGTATGATTTTTTTTAATTGAGTTCTAGTCCCCGTTAAGAAGAGGAATTATTTCTCCTTACAATCCAAAAGCCTTTGTTCTCCCTGGTGTGTTTCCTGGGCTGGGGGGAGGAAGTGAGCCGTGAAGGGATGCACAAATGATCATTGATCTTCATTTCCCTTATCTCAACCCTCCCATCTTCCCTCCCACTCTTACCTCCATCCCAACTCTCCTTCCCCTTCCTCCCTTTTGCACACCCCCCTTTTCACTCTTCCCCGCTCTCCTCACCTCTCTTCTCTCAGGCTACGACTTTGCAGCTGTCTTGGAGTGGTTCGCAGAGCGGGTGGATAGGATCATATTGTTGTTTGACGCCCACAAACTGGACATCTCAGACGAGTTCTCAGATGTGATCAAGGCCCTGAAAAACCACGAGGACAAGATCAGGTGCTGACTTGAACTCCGCCGTAATAGCTGTATAGCATATCCAGCTATTGTGGTTATTTTGTGGTTTCGGAGAATAAGGGGTACACCTCACAAGTATTGCGAAGAATAACGGCAAGGTTTATTCTATTCTGGTCTACTCGATTCTATTCTATGCCCTTCTGTTGTCTTTTTTCAGGGTTGTGTTGAACAAAGCCGACCAGATAGAGACGCAGCAGTTGATGAGAGTGTACGGCGCCCTGATGTGGTCACTGGGGAAAATAGTCAACACCCCTGAGGTAACCTGGCTGGCTAGCTGCCATACTGGCTCAGTCACAGTCTATAAGATCACTGGCTTATATGGGGGGGGTCTTTGGTCACACCCACTGATCCCCTCTCTCGGTCTCACTGACAGGTGATCCGTGTGTACATCGGTTCGTTCTGGTCCCACCCTCTGTTGATTCCAGATAACAGGAAGTTATTCGAAGCAGAGGAACAGGATTTATTTAAGGACATTCAGTCTTTACCAAGGAATGCAGCCCTGAGGAAACTCAACGATCTGATCAAGAGGGCACGACTAGCCAAGGTAAGGTTGAGAAAATAGACACACACACCCCATGAATTTAGGCTTTTGCAAAGTAGCAGTAGGTGATTCTAGTCCAGGTGATGATTGTTGGGCGTCTCACCATGTTGATGTCATTGAGGTCACTGTTGTTATTCTCCAAACAAACAGCTCACGTAGCTTAATCCAAGTGTTTTGTTGACAAACTATTGCACTGTGGGACCTTGTGTGTCATATTGTTCACTGTGGCATAGGTTTTGAGTTGAAATAATGAGACTGATACTGATATAGGCAGTGATGTTTTGTGTACTGTATTGTGTCACCGCAGGTGTGTGTGTGTGTGTTTCCTATTCATTTTTTTTCCAGCACCTTCCGCACCCCATCCAGCTGTTAACCTTGACATAACATGCTGCATCTCTGCCATAGTACCAATAGAAGATGACAAATTAGGTTGTCCTCCTCTGACTGAATTATTTCCTGTTTCCTTTTTGGACAGGAAGTCGGGTATTAGACGAGAGAGTTCACTTCCTGTCTTAGTTCCAAGAAACACTGAGGAAGGACGGACACACACACACACAGATTTCTCATAAAACTGAGTGTTGAGCACAATTTTCCTGTTTGACAGCTCATATGTCTGGGGGTGTGGTATGTTTTACGATGAGCTTCAAGGACAGGAGGTGGAATCAGGAAAATACACAACATGACAACATGACAAATTTGTGTTTTCCTGTCACTTCTGCAGCGTTTTAATTTGAAATTAAAAGTCTAAGTGGGTTTTGATGTACGCTAAAGGGTTTGGATACTAATCCAGCTTCTGCCGCTGCATTTGTCACTTCTCTCGCCCTACATACAGATACATATCTAAAGACCCATAACAGTCTGTTCTTTTGTCTCATCTTTTCAAGTGAAATCTATATTTCCCCTTAGATGTGTCAACAGCAATAAAGACTAGCTCACTTTCCCAGTAGTTTGGCTTTCAAATGTCTAACTTTAGCTCATGGTCTCAGTCGTTGGGCTTTAGCTCGCTATTCAAATAATCAACTTGACCTCTCTGTCCTCGTACATATGCATCTTTCGCCCTGTCTCCATATGCAGGTCCACGCCTACATCATCAGTTCCTTAAAGAAAGAGATGCCCTCTGTGTTTGGGAAGGAGAACAAGAAAAAAGAACTGATCGCCAGTCTGGGAGAGATCTACGGCCGCATAGAAAGAGAGCATCAGATCTCACCTGGAGATTTTCCCAATCTGAAGAAGATGCAGGTAAAGAGGGATGGAGGGGTAGTGGGAAGGAAGTGGGGTAGTGGGAAGGAAGTGGGGAGGAATAGTGATATACCTTATAGATAGATTGATGGATGGATGGACAAATAAGGCAGAAGAAGTATAGAAGGGAAGAGATCATTCTGCCTATCTACTTGTATGTTCCCTCTCTTATCAGTTCAACTCAATTGATCTTGTTGATAGTTATCCAGTGAGTGTCAGCTGCGAGACCTATTCCAATTGCAATGTGGTTGAATTGTCCTCTGTCTCCCCCTCTCTCCCCCTGCCTCCCCCAGGACCAACTCCAAGCTCAGGATCTCAACAAGTTCCAACCTCTCAAACCCAGACTCCTGGAGGCCGTTGATGACATGCTAGCTAATGACATCGCCGGCTTAATGGTCCTGGTCCGCCAAGAGGAAAACCAACGCCCCAACCCTGTTGTGAAGGGCGGTGCCTTCGATGGCACTTCGGACGGCCCGTTCGGCCAGGGCTATGGCGAAGGAGCCAGCGAAGGCATCGGTGAAGCCGAGTGGGTTGTCTCGCGCGACAAACCGGCTTACGATGAGATTTTCTATACATTATCCCCCGTCAATGGGAAGGTGACGGGAGCCAATGCCAAGAAGGAGATGGTGAAGTCAAAACTACCCAATACAGTACTGGGGAAGATCTGGAAGCTGGCAGATATTGACAAGGATGGGATGCTTGATGATGAGGAGTTTGCATTGGCCAATCACCTGATTAAGGTGAAACTGGAAGGACATGAACTTCCTCCGGAGTTACCAGCACACCTGGTGCCCCCCTCCAAGAGGAAAATACCTGAGTAAATAAAATATTACCCCCCACCCCCCACCCCCTAAAGTAGACCCCTCCCTAACAAAAGAGACCCCCTCAGGAAAAAAATATCCCTTTTAAAAGAGGAAAGCCCCAAGTAGACCAATATCATTATAGCAAAAAAAAAAGATGAGATGAGAGAAATACCTCCAAGAAGAAAATACCAGAAGAGACCAATAGTAGAGCCCGATGCCCAATGAGAAAAATACCCACCGCCCCACCACAAACCCCAGAAATACATCTTGCTCTGTCTTTCTATCACCCCTACACCTGCTGGGTTAGTAAGGGTGTTGGTGGGTGTTGGGGTGTAGGCGGTGGATGGTGAGGTAATTCTTGAAGAATACATAACAAAAACACTGGAACAGCAAAATAAAAGCTAATCTAAACTGCTGAAATAAAACGGGACAGTGAGGAGAGGAGGAGGAGGAGGAGGAGGCATTGATATGATGGTGAATGAAGATTTTGGAGAATAAGGATTGGGATATGAAGGTGCAGATAAACAGTTTATCCTGATGAAGACGTTAACTAGGACGCGGTCTGTTATCCAGAATACTGTGCTGTGAAAATCGGATGTTTAAACGTGGCATCCATAGGACTGCAGTAATTCCACATACCCAACGCTTAAACCCTTTTAGGCCTCCTGGCACCACTGAGCTTCCTGGCTTTGGTTTCATGGCGCTTTATTGAACAAGCTACAAAGATGTCGTGGTGGGTGGACATGGGAAAGCATACACGCAACAATACAGAGAAGCAGAGGTGTAATATCCCAGGTTCAGAAAGTAAAAGTCATGCCCCCTCCCCATGCTGTAGAAGGGAAATAATATCAAAATAAAACTTTTACTTTCTGAACCTGGATTTTACACCTCTGCAGAGTAGCACACACAAACCGATTTTGGGTTTTGGGTTTTGTCGTTTCTTACCAGCGTCGGAGAGAAGAGAGGGAAGAAGCTGAAGCTGTGGAGTCTCTTTGTGGCGATGAAGTCCATCTCCACGTTCAGAGCACGTTTTAAAATGTGAACGGGAATTAAAAAGAATTTAAAAGTTTCTCCTAAAGAGTAATGAAAGAGTGATTTCTCTTTCAAAGTTTCAGATAGTACTGGATATCATCAACATTGAGATACTGTGACTATAATATCAAGGCATATTATGGGTATTGTTCGGACATATGACACATTCTGAGTATTAATGGGTATTGTTCGGGACGTTGAGTGTGAATGTTGGATGTGCAGACATTCATGGTTGTGTGGGCACATAATCATGATTAGTGTTGTATGTAAACGTGTTATTAGTTGTAACCTGTATGTGTATTGTTAACAAGACTGAAGTATTCTATATGCTACTGAGTTGGGAGTGATCCAGTGGATTACAGTACTGGTTACAATGTTAAGCAGGTAATCAGTCAGTGTAATAGATTACATTTTGAAAGTAACCTTCTCAATCCTGCTATAGGTCAGAGGTTTCCCAGCCTAACTGTCCACAGAGTGAATGCACAACTAGTATTACTTGCATACTTTATGATAATAAAATACTAATTCTAAACATTTTCCAAATATTTATTTGTGTTTTGGGGGGTTTGGCTCAGTTATAGTGAATAATTTTTCTTCTAGTTTCATGTATTTAACACAATGAATGCAACTCTTCCTGACAGTATGTGTCTTTTATACTACTGGCACGATTAAATAATGTTTAGCTGTCTAGCTAAATGCCAGTATTTGTTTTTTGGGTTAGTTTCTGGTTGTTTCTAGTTGGTCCCCATGTTGCAGCAGTGCTAGTGGGTTTTGATGAAAAAGTGAGAGACTACATTTACCCAGTTTGGACCCCCATATGACAAGCAAACTAATATGTTTTAATGTCTCAGAGTGATGAGACTATGCAGCCTCTTGGTTTAGTCATTTAGAGCACACATTTATTACCCCTCCCAGCAAGCATTGAATCTGTGTGTCCCTGTATGTGCTGTTACTATGTATGTCATGTACATGAGAAAACTGAGTCTTATCTGTTGCATTCTGTGAATATGTGACACAGATCAGCAAATCTCGTTGTGTGGACGAGCCAGATCAGAACGATGAATATAAGCTCAGGATAACTTGTTGAATGTTGCTAAAAAGATGTGAGAAAACGTCCTCCGATGTACGCAAGCTGAGTCTGTTCATGCAGAAGTGGAAACGCTGGTATAATGGTTTTAGATGGTGACACGCTCCTGAAGCTGTACATAACCAACAGTCCAAAACAATAATAAAAATCCATTTACTCAACGTTCTACTGCTTTGCTTTGTCTTCATAATTGATTAGAGACTCATCAGTCTTTGTCTGTCTCTGTGTTTCTGTCTTGGTCTCTGGTCTGTCTGCTTGGCTGGCTATTTCATTTTTGGGCTACATTTACACATGACTGGAAAATCTCATTTTTAGATATTTGTGGCCAAAATTGTAGCACTAATCATGAAAAAATCAGGACCTGTCCACAATGTGGGGAACATGGTTCACTATTGTCCTCCAAATGAACTGAACAACGGCTTTCTACTTGCACTTTGATAGCAGGCAGCATCTAGAACATTCATTGAGAAATTTCTGGATTTCTGGAGAGCTTATGGACAAACGCAGAGACCTTTTCATCTTAATGTGACCAGGTATTCTCTGCAAAGAAAAACGCATGCTAAAATTAAAAAAGAAAGCATAACAAATTGTGAATCAGATTGTTTTGTTTCTGTATACTGTAAATTTACCCTTTCTTGACTACTTGAGGTATTGGTTCAAGATATTTGAAATCCATCTCGTCAAGAGTTTTTTTTCCAGCGGCTGTTGAAGGGCAGGCATCTATTTTGGCAAGACATGGCTGACCTTGGTATCAAACAGTGAACTCTGTGAGTCAGTAGATTTGAATTGAGAAGTTTCATTGTGACCATTGATTGATAGTGTGAAATTAAAAGGTGTGGTCCCTTGTGTGTGTGTGTGTGTGTGTGTGTGTGTGCTATTCAAGCTACAGTTCACAAATCAGGCCTAGCCAAGGGGAGACTACTGTCCTTGGCTTCCTGCCACACACACACACACACACACACACACACACACACACGCACACACACATGCACGCACACACACACACTTGCAGGGGGTTTGGGCCGAAAATGGCAGTAGTAAAGGTCCACCACTCGACACCACTGCACAGGAAGTTCTGTTCTTGTCTGCCATTTCCCGTCTGTAGCACCTTGACCCCTGTTCTCTCTCTCTCTCTCTCTCTCTCTCTCTCTCTCTCTCTCTCTCTCTCTCTCTCTCTCTCTCTCTCTCACACACACACACACACACACACACACACAAAACATTGGTTTACATATATACTCATATCATGACCCTGAACACATGAAACATGGCAGTGTCAGCTGTTGATTACAATGAAAAACAATGTGTGTGTGTGTGTGTGTGTGTGTGTGTGTGTGTGTCAGTGTTTAGGACCCCTGTCTAGGTGTGAACACAGAGAGAGTATAAAAGAACAAGAAAAGAAACAGGAAAATATTTGAGTCTTTCCTGGAAACCTTTTGTTAGAAATCACAAACTTGACTGACAACTCCACCCTCCAGTAGAGCTGCAGCTGGTGCCAGCTAACCTGGTAGACAGTGGCTGGGTGTTGTGGTTGGTTTGTGGCCTGTACAATGTTGGAAAGAAATTGTTTGTGAAACCTTGACTTAAGTGAAATATGTAAATATTGCAAAATGAGTACATCATTGGTGATAAAATGAACAATCAAATAGTTATTGTTTGATTAGGTGATGGATGATTGTGTGAACCTAAACCCTAAGAAGTTGGATGCTGGAATGGAAATGGAAACCTTTGTTTACCAAGTTCATCATATAATCCTGTTAATTGTTGTTTATTTCATTGGAATGTTGTTTTGTGAACCACCTCAATAAAAGGTGGAGGGTAGAAGAAATCCCTTGGGTCCAAATGTATTTATGGACATTCTGGTGCATTTTTTTTTTTTTTAGCGATAGCTGAAACGTGTCTGTCTCTCAGAAGGAAACCCAGTATATCTTTTGTCAGTGGTAATAAATCTGCGACATCTGTCAGTAGTGATATATGGATGAATGTGTTTGCGTGCAATGGACACGTGTGATGGATGTGTGTGTTTGTCTGGTTTAAAGGCACGCATGAGGAAACTACAGATCAGGATAAAACGTACACACAGACACAAGGAAGCTATTATTCAGGAGGACGTGCACACGCACACACATACGCACACACACACACACACACACACACATACGCACACACACACACACACAGGAGGAAACTATATTGACTGCTTGGTCGTGTATGACGCACACTCAAACATACACACACCTCTGTCATGACAGTTCTAAATACAGGCTAACAACATCCTGCTACCACAGGTTAGAGGGAGACAGGAAAATAAGCATTTCATCCAGATAACATGATTGATTGGTTCATGAAAAAGAAATATTCCCATATACTAGATTGATGGGTAGCGCAATTTACAGTTATTTACTATTGTTATGGCGCATTAAACTTCACAATAAGGACACATTAATGTTCAATAAATAAAGCTAAGGGAACATATTATAATAAATAACTTGATCGTTACTAGAAATTACTGCTTTTTTTACTTGTTATAAAACTTGATGGGTAATCCGCTAGATCCCAGGGTTTTTGGTGCTCAGCGCTCATTGCTTGGTGTTTCTGCACTGCACTTCCCAGAGACCACCTGTCAATCAAACAGTGTGTCCAGTACTGTGACCTCTTCTTCCTTGGATGTTCTGCTGTTGAAGTCTGAGTTTCTGTCGGTGACGCTCTCCTCTCTGTCTGTTCAGCCATGGTGGCTATCGCTGCTCATGCTAACTACCCAGCTCTTCTTCTTCATATACCAATACCAAATACAAGAAGACATATTAATATATATCTATATATATATATAGATATATATAGATATTAGGGTGGCCCATTAAACTATGAAAAAAAAAAAAGTTCGAATTGCATTGATTAGAACCCTGCATTCAGTGACCATACTGAAAAGAACAACAGGGGTTAAATTTGAAGCAAATAAAAGCTGATTTAGAGGTTGCACAAGCCAATTGAAGTTTCACGAAATTCGATTATAACCAAGCTATGTGATTTATTTTCGTTCATGATTGTCAAAAATGATAGGTATTGATTTTCAGCTGTAAACTTGTTCCCCTCATGCCCCTCTGTTTGAGTAAAGCAGGACTTGACAGCAGAATTGCAATTTTTGGAAAGAGTCATTAGAAAAAGTTAGAGTGAAAGCATATTGAGAGCGAACAGTCCCACTGTCAATTTGCAGCAGCGCAGTCCTCTGCTTGCAGCTCAAGTGAAGATTCCATGTGACAGGACACTGAGGACAGTTAAGATCTTCTGTTGGTGCTTGACTGTGTTCACTGACAATGGCATGCAGTAAACCTAACACCAGATCAGAATCCAATATCTGGTTGGTGGGTCCAGTAGCTGACAGAATAAAACAAAAGGGAAAACTTCCTACGCTTCGAGAAACTCTGTCAGTGTTTTTCTACTACCATACAGAGGAGAAAAAGACTCTCAAAGAAAGTGCCCACTTAACAGTGTCAGAAGTATGCAGTTTTTGGCACAAGGCTGCAATACCAACTGCACTCAGCTATGACATAGAAAAGCACCTTTTTGAAGGTACACAAAGACTGGCAGTGTTTGAAAAAGGCGATAAACCGTCGTACAGAGAAGCAAATGTTCAACGAAAATGAATTCAGTGTAAAACTTGATAGAATATTTGACATAGCCCATCAAGATGCTGAGAAACTGACAGATCTGCAAGGGGACCTGGAGTTTCTAGCTGACCAAAGAAAAGATCGGAAAGCATACATGGCTGGGGAAGACAAAGTATGGACAAAATACCAGGAAAAGAAGATCAAGAAGAAAGAATCTCATGAAAGATATAAAATGAAGGCTCGAAATGAGAAGGCAGCACTTCTGTCAAGTTGTAGCAGTGCAATGATTTCGTCTTCCAGTTGCACGAGTGAAGAATCCCTTGAGGAAAGTTCACACTCAGACATAGATGTCAATCAGTCACGAAAAAGGAAGAGATCTGTACGGAGCAGTCAAAGAAAGTCATTGCTTTCTAATGATATAACATCAGCATAAGATCGATCAAAAGTTACTGATCGCCAGGGGGTACATTTGTTAGCTGCTACAGCTCATGCCCTTGGTCACAATGTTAATGATGTGACATTAAGCCGAAGCTCACTTCAACGTGCAAGACATGCAAACCGAAACAAACACAGCAACCAATGTAAAAGCTTCATTTAATCCACAAGGACCCCTGACAGTACACTGGGATGGAAATGACGTTAATTGAATAAATATATGGTAATCTTTACACGCCTTGTGCAACCTCTAAATATTGTTTAATTTTGCTGAAATTTTTATCTAGTAACTTTAACCTGACTCAGATCTGAATGCAAGGTTCTAATTTGGATAAATCAGAAATATTTTTTTTTGGGCCACCCTAATAGATATACATATAATACACTATAATACACTAATACAATATGAGTATCTACCCCCACTAGTCCTGAGCTGACACTGACCATCTGCTTGTGAGTCATACTGAGTTATAATTCAATCTACTGCATTGGTGTGTGGTGTGTGTGTGTGTGTGTGTGTGTGTGTGTGTGTGTGTGTGTGTGTGTGTGTCCAGGGAGGGTGCAGCAGTCACAAGGCAGGTCTTCGGTGTGTGAGTTGAGAACTGGCACCCTACTGTTAATTACACTGTGTGTCTCTGTGGCAACAGAAAGTCTCAGAAGACATACAGCATGAACACAATTTGAACCCCTTTTTCAAACAGGGAAAGAGTGAAGCAGTGTCTGACTGTTTAGCCAACTGTAGTGTATGAGAATATCAGATCTTCACTACAGTTAAAAATCCAGTTTTCTACTACTTGCCTAAGGCTTTCTCTTATAACACATACATAGGTTTCATACATACATATGACAAACACAGTTCACATTATATCTAAACTGCAATGTTCTTTCATGTCATTCTTTAGCCCTCATCTTGTTTAATCGAATTACACTCTGAAAAGATGACATGTGTACCAAATCATTTCAACTTAGTCAGAATCATGCTGATTCAGTCAAAGTATTTTACTACGCTGGCAGACGATTTGCTGGTTTTGATACAGTTTAGGAGGATTTACACTCCACTACTTCTCTGATCCAAACTATTAAGAAATAACGGAAATGAAATGCTCTCTTATTATTATAAAAGTTGCAGCTCCTATTTAGAGTTTGAATTGATCCCAGTCAAGTGTCCCTGCCATGTTTGTATCTTGTGACTAAGCAAACAATTTGTTGGACTCCTCGTGTGATGTTGATGTCATGTGACAGATTCCCTGAGTGTATGTGTTGTGCAAGTTGACATTGTTAATAGAAGATTGAGATTAATAGAAGACTGGAGAGAAAGATTATATTGGGCTTGGTGTGTGTGTGTGTGTGTGTGTGTGTGTGTGTGTGTGTGTGTGTAATAACTAACCCTGGGTCTCAGTGGCCACTCCTTGAACTTCTTCCTGTGTATAACAGATGCCAGGGACAACATCCTATCTACACACATGCACATGCACACAGATGAGAACATTTTCCATCACAGACACACAGACAGACTGGCTGTCTGACCTTGGGCAAGCAAGTTTGACCTTTGACCCCAAGAAGAAGGATGTGGTGCTGTCCATCCCATATAGTTGGACTATTCACATTGTTATAATGCAAGAGGACCAACATATTGTGTCAAATTGTTATGCTGCACAATATTAGGTTTTTCATTGTCATAATGTTATGGCCAGGGCTTAAAATACCCACCAAATACTGGTAGGATTTGATTGTTGCTAGTAAGTCTGTCATGTGCAGCAGCCAGATACTCTCTTCTAACAGACTCAAACAACCATAGTTTCATTCTCATGACACAATCAGGTAATCAATAACCTTTGATAAAACAATTTTCTAAAAAGAGTGGGGACCCTGTTATCTTAGAAGACATTTCCTGCTTCCTTCCTTCTCGAAGCAACACATCTTCTACAAATGTTTTTACCACAGCCCTTCCTCTGTGAAAAAACAGCTAGAATAATACAGCTAGAGCATCACACATTGTTAGGATGCAATATTGTTTGGGTCTTGTTTTTTCATAATTCCCCATGCCATGTGTCATTTCCCATATTTATCATGTTCCACCGGGTCTAAAATGTCGCATGATGCTGAAACAGGCTGGATTTTCAGATACATGTGAACCTCAGACACATTTTAGTTATAAAAAGCTGAAATGTTTACTATGCAAGTCAGCATTTCAGATGCTGATAAGCCAATAACAAACTGACGATGGGCATCATTGCCTTCACGTCATTATTACCTATAGAAAAACCCTATTCCTTCCTATTCCAAAACTCAGAAAACATCACTGTGTTGTAGCAAATTGATCCATTACATCTACAGGCTTCCATTGTATATGATAACCTACTTATAAACACTTTAAAAACCCACAGAAGCTGACTATGACCTCCTTTTTGAGAGGTCTGGCCCGTTAACTCTGCCCTCCCGCCTTTGTCTCTGTCTGTTGTGGCCCGGTTGTAGTGAGCATTGCTACAGTGCCTTAATTGGCCGCAGGATCCAGGCAGAATCAGTCCACTGACTCAACTCTCTCCTGTATCCTACGCCTCACCCACACCCTCCCCTCAGTCTGCCACACTTTGGTAAAACAATTTTCTAAAAAGAGTGGGGACCCTGTTATCTTAGAAGACATTTCTTGCTTCCTTCCCTCTTGAAGCAGCACATCTTCTACAAATACACCAAAGTTGATGAAAATGCATGGCTGAACCACTGATGACTGTTTGTTGGTAAAGTTGTGTGAAGAGAAACCGTTTTCCTCTCCTGTTTTCTGGCACCACCCAGTGGCCAGTCAGCTAAAGTTTCATTTCTGCTCATGTTGACAAGCTAGACCCCCCCCCCCCCAACCCCAAATTAAACTTGTAACCTCTCCCATACAAATGTCACCAATCACTACAAATAACCACAATATTATCCATTTAGTTCACTTACTAGTTCACTTATTATTGTTTGGCTAGTCGATTTCCAAAGAGCTATTACTGTGCAAACCAGACACACAGTCTAGGTGATGACAATCCCCTATCACTGGGAATGGTAATCAATACAATATGAAAAAGGAATGTGATTCTGATGTAAAACAATGAAAAAAGCTGATGTAGTTCATAAACTTAATTCATGAAAAGTGAAATGAAAACTTTAATGAAAAGTTTCACACTTTTTGAAGAAAACAAAAAGAAGAAAATGTGTGTGCTTGCAAAGCGTAAAGTGAATAGACCTATAATATACCTAAGAAGTAGAAATAGCATGAAAGAAATGCTTAAAATTACGAATTGAGTGAAAAATACATCAGTTACGTAACACCCCCTCTCTGTTTTTCCCCATAACCGTCGACCACAGTGTACTTGTGTGGCAGCCAGTTTTGGGCGTTGGTCTTTATTTGTCACAGAAATGGTCCTTGGTTGCCAGCATAACAAAAGGCAGAGAGAAAGACAAACATAATTCAGAGACTGACAGAGAGTCAAACAAACAGACAGACAGAGACAGAAAAAGATAGACAGACAACAGCAACGATGATGATGAAGATGAAGAGCCCTGTCATTCTGGTGGTCTGCACCCTGCTGTTCTCACCCCTGGCTGTCTTGGCTCAAGGTAAGCTCCCTTTGCCAGTGTTTGGGCTGTGCTGTGCAATGATAACCTAGCAAATAATAGAATTTTAAAAATCGTATCACATCTGAAAGGAAGTCATCGACTGTGGAGCTAATGCAAGATATCGCTTTCTGCACACAGAGAGAGAGAATGTTGACGTCCTCCATCCAGAGGAATGTTGTTTTAGATTTTACAACAAGCGCCTGCCTACGGCCTTGGTGGTGAGCTACCACTACACACACCGCAACTGTCCCATGGCCGCTGTGATGTAAGTATTATTTATATTTTATTATTGGACTCTAACCTTCTGAACTTTGCTACACTCGCACACGTATGATGTCGACATCATAGCCAGGCTTCCAATGATAAATGTCACATGAAAACAGAGACAATATGTCCAGATGCTACCAGTGAAATGTGGATATTATTATTATATTATTATTATTATTATCCCACATTGTAATGGTGAGGTAACGGCCGTAGCAATGGCTGATATCTGTCATTATAGACATGCTATAGTTCACATGCAGTTTTAGACTCAGATCAGTGTGGATGGCATTGACCAAGGACATAGATTACGTTTTGTTTTCTGACTTTTGAATCCACTTTTTCAATCCAGAGTTCAGAGAAAGTTAACAACTTTGCAGTAATTCAAAATCATCCATCCATGATATTAACAGTAAAGGTATACTGGCACATTTAGGATAAGTTATGAGCAAAACAAAAATATTCTAGCTTCTACTGTAAAAGTAAATCTACTGTAATGGTAAAGGTCTCCAAAGATCTCCAATACTAAAATAATTTATCCACAATATCGACTGCAATGTAAAATACCTGATCTGAGACTGATCGGCTGCTGAATTATGTATTGATTGTCACTTTTTGGTGGAAAACTGTCTTTTATGGGTCGTATTGCCCCTTTAAAGTTATTTAAACTGGTAAAAAGGACTGGGTGAGCTATAACCTTTAAAATATAACCCTCATGAACAAAAAGGACTGGATTGGTTATAGTCTAGGGCACAGAGCAGGTAAAATAATGTCATAAGGGTAATTGCAAAAGAGATAATTTCTTTATTTTATATATAACCCATCCGTAAATCATGTTAATTGCCTAGTTCCTAGTCTAGTTTCAAAATATACAAGGGTATTAGACATACCAAACACACATAAACATCGGAACGGAGGGCAATCACTTTTTGCCGGACGATCACTTTTTGGCACGACACCTGCTGACTGCAAATACTAAGCAAAACGCAACAAACTCTCTGTCTCTCTCTCTTCTAGCTTTACGACGCTGCAGGGGAGGCATATCTGTGTCAACCCAACTGAGGTCTGGGCCCAGCGCATCATCGACAGTGTGAACTCCAAAACCGAATTGGTCCAATAGGTGCTTTAACCACGTTTTATAATAACGAAGCACACAAAGCCAAGCAGGATGATGAGTTCAGTCAGTGTTAACGTGGGAACTACATAACCATCTCTACAGCTTCCAGCTTTCTATCGCTAAAATCATGAGATTAAAACCGAGTGCAAAATCACTTTTTAAGATAACGTCTCGTTCCTGTATGTGTCTGTTTCAATGTGTTACCGAAGCTGTCTTATATCATGTATTGAATGTAAAATATTCAGTGCTATGAGCTTTTCTTTTCTTTTTTAAAATAGATGCTGATGTTATTTTCTAATACAATAAAATATTTTAGAGCTTAATCTTTTCAGGTGGTTTTGATTTATTACGTAATCCACACTTTGGTTAAATTGACGTAATCAGAGGTTGTTTGTGGCTTTCTAAACAGGCGAAATCACATTTCTCGTGGCTTTGTCCTCTGAGAACAGAAACTCTGGGCCACAACCATTTAAAGCTCAGGGTTTATGTGGGAGAGTTCATGTTTTCCCTCATGACAACTCTTTTTTTAAACTCTTTATTCTACAGATTTGTTCTTCTCTAACCAGGAAGACGACATACTGAACAAGATTCTTCCCTTTTTTTATACAAACACGAGATTCTGTGCAATCTTCAGTTCAGCCGTCTGCAGCACCTCATCGGCCAGCAGATGTTGCTCTTGTCTTTTCTCACATTGACCGAGGTCTTTCCTTGCAGAGTGGTGGTTCCCAAAGTCAGGTCTTTGAGGAATGAGGAAAGATTCATTTCACTTTTATTTCACGTAATGAGTACAGACAGTATGACGTATACATTTATGCAATTCTGTACAACAAAAATTTTCTCAGATGAGGTTCCTTGGGAAGCAATCATATCAAATGGAGGTCCATGATGGTCTAATGTGGATCTGAGGGTCCTTGGTGTGATAAGGTTTGGGAAGCCATGGGACCCACAGTCAAGACAGAAGTTCAATTCACGTTGCTGTTTCCTTTCACGTTGCTTTCATTTCATACAATATAGAATCCAACATCAATGACGCCAAAAAAATAAAAAGATGACTAAAAAATCTTGAAGGATGGACAAAAAATGAGTCAAGCCTTTGTTATTATGTAACTGCAATGAATTTAGTAGAAAAAAAATACTCATGAGACAAATTTCTACATTCATTCAGTTTTTACCTGCTTATTCCTATACAGGGTCACGGGGGGGGTTCAGCCTATCCCAGCATGCACTGAGTGGAAGCTATAGGGAAACACCCTGAACAGGTCCATCACAGGGTCGATAGCAGACACACTCACTGTCACATTCACACCCGGACTATGGGAGGAAGCAGAACCACGTCAACACAGGAAGGACCGGGGGTTAAGTGTTTCCTCTATAGTCAAATAGAAATCATGTTCATTGGGTTTTTGGGCTGGTAGGAACAGCACTACTCCCCGCATGTGTAGAGATGTATCAATCAGCTCTATGTGTGTATATGTTTCCGATATATTTGCCTCCATTCATGATAGGGAGCGATAAATTAAAGACCTGTATCAATGACCTTGGACCGGAAGAGTTCAGAATCACTCTCCTCCGACAGCCGAGTTGGAATCTGTCCTCACAGCATGTTCATGTTGTGAGAGTCATTGATGTATGAAAACTTGGAGGAAAAAATACAGAGTACAGTGCTGCACCTGGATGGATTGATGAGCAATTACAGAGGGAGGAGAGAGAGAGAGAGAGAGAGAGAGAGAGAGACATAAAGGACATAAAAACCAGCCAGTCACCAGAGAGTCTGCAGATGAAAGATGAGAGAAAAGGGAGGGAGGAGGTGGTGTGAACGGTACAATCACCACGGTAATGATCCAGTCCAGGGTGACACACACACACACACACACACACACACACACACACACACACAGATATAAATAAACAGTGTGTGAAGACAGCTTTCCCTGACAGATGGGATCCATATAAATGAAAAGCCTTTGGGAGGGGTGATGGGGGGCATAGGCGCGGGAAGATGTTTTGAGTTCAGGGTGCTGAAATTCGAAACGACAAATAGTTTGTGCTGGTAAAGCCATGACATAATGTTTATGAACAGAATGCGCTTTGGAGACAACAACACCAATTCATTTCTCACATAAATAACGTTACAACAATACAATATGTAAAAAAAAATTACAACTATTTTGAGGTTATAATAATCGTGGATTAATGTCTTATCATTTTTGTTATTAATAGGCCTACGTCTTTTTGAACGATCAGAAAACAGCGAATATATTTTCATAATGAACACATTTTGAATTATACATTTTAAAAGTAATTTGCTCAACACTGATTCATATATTGTAGCCTACCAAATATCAATCGTTACAGAGGACGGTCAGATAAGCCATATGTAGTTACATCCAGCCCCACAACAACGCCTGCAAATCCTGGTGTAAATTTGTATTGACTTGACACTTGACACATTGTATTGACACAGATGCACGCATCAGCTTTTTCTGTCTTTATTGAAAATTATACAATACAGTATTCTGACACTAAATTTCCACTAACAACCAGAGGGGTTGCTGCAGCACTCTCAGCACCCCTACTTCCAGCGCCTATGAGGGGGGGGGGGTGATGAAGAGAGCAACTGTAAGGGAGTGAAAAAGAGAGAGAGACGACGACAGAAGAAGAGATCTTCGCACGATTGGATGTGAATTCTTTTATTAGCTACAAAGTGTGACAGTATGTGCCGAGGCCAACACCTCTCACTCTCTCTCTCTCTCACACGCACGCACGCACACACACACACACACACACACACACACACACACACACATACACAGAAGGCCTACGTGAACTTTTTAGGACAGGGAAGAAAATGGTTTATTTTTCCGATCCATCCTTTCCGACATTCGTTGTTTGTCTTTGTCCAGGAAGATGAAACAAGTGGGAGGCGACGCTAGCTGGAAATGACAGCAAGCAAACAAACAAACAAATAACTGACTCTAGAGGCGATGCCAGTCAAATCAAGAGAACCAGAGCAACACTTACAACTCACACACACACACACACACACACACACACACACACACACACACACACACACACACACACACACACACACACACACACACACACACACACCAGCCACTAGTCTATTGGAGGTGAATTTCCATCTGCCACCATTCAATCCGGGTGAAAATGTCCTTCTGTGGAGAAATGTCACTTTGAATTGGCTGCCATGTGATTGTATCACGTCGTGTTGTCATGGAAATAAGAACCAGCACGTTGCAGGAGACTTCTTTTGTTGAATCCAGTTGTGGTCGTTGAGTGTCGAAGTCCAAAAGTCTCCAAAAATTGAGAGGGAGAGGGAGAGAGAGAAGGACCAAAAAACCGAGAGATCAATATCGCCATTGTAATTACCTACAGCTTCCTGGGTTGCTAGGAGACCAAACAGAGATGGCGAGAGAGGGGGAAAGGAGGAGGGGCAGAGAATTGAAAGACAGTGACAGAGAGGGTGAGGAGAGGCAAAGCTTTTCTTTGGGGGATTGGGTTGTATGAATGATTACTGAGATATTGACACTCACCCCCCTCCTCCCTTCTCTCTCTCTTTCTCTCTCTCCATCGTCTACCTCCTTGACCTCTCTTTGCCCCTTTTCTTCCAATCTCTTTCGTTTCCTCTTCCACTCTCATCTTGTCTCTTTTTTCTTGTCGCTTCATTCTCCATCCTTGGCCTTCACTTCTTCACGTCATTTTTCTCCAACCTCTCCTTCCTCCCTCCTCCTTCTCCCCCCTCCTCCTTCGGTCTTCTCTCTCTTTCTCTCTCTCTCTCGCTCTCTCTATTTCCCAATCCAATAACTTCAGTGGCAAGACTGTTTATCAGAAACAATATTGCCAAAGCAGTGTCAATTTTCCAAAACCATCAAACAACAGATTATACATCCAGACCGTATTGATACATTTATTGATTAATGATTTGAAGGAGACATAATCACCAATATCTATAATAACTGGAAAAAGTGAGAACTTCTTCTCTTCTCTTTGCCATCCTCTCTTTCGTTCGTAATGATCCGCTGAATGTGCTGTCACTCAACTGTAACACTAGAATGGTGCACTGCTCCTTTAAATGGAAGGAGACTGGGAAGATGGAGTGGAGGGAGTGAGGGAGAGAGAGAGAGAGAGAGAGAGAGACAGAAGCCAGCATTTCTAACACACACACACACACACACACACACACACACACACACACATGCACGCATGGTAGTAAAAATAAGGGGGGGGGGGGCTGTTGTGTGCAGGTCCTCGTCTCTGTCTCAGAGAGCTGTGTGTGGGTTGAGCGTGATTTGACTCAGGAAAAAGAAAAAAAGAAAGAGGAGGAAAAAAGAAAGAAACAAAGAAACAAAGAGAGAAAGCAGAGAGAGAGGTGACTTCTGAGGAGACTGCTGGAAAGAATCCACTACTCTTCAGAGAAGAAAATTGCTGAGCAGAAATTGATCCCTTTCAAGGATTTTACTGAAGATATTTGAACAATTTTAAAGGGACATTTTCGGTGATATTGAAGATCATGGAAAATTGAAGATTGCTTCAGTCTTATTGAACTCAGATGATACAGTGGGGTCACTTTTAAGGATATAAAAGGATATAACTGAGGGTATTAACGAGGATTCTTCAACAGTCCTTAAAGAGACTACGGACTACTGCTGGCAACTGCAAGGGGACTTTTAAAGGGAATACTTCAGAGAAAATACTGATCAGGGAACACCGAATAATACTTCACTATTGCTGTTGATGTAGATGTAGATGTAGATGTAGATGTAGATTTTGGGAAAATACTACTGAATATTTCTGATTATCTCTGGGAATATATTATTGAATGTTTTTGACCATTTTGTTGGAATTTGCTTTTGAACATTTCAAGTAAATTCGACTGATTTGTTTGTTAGTTTATTTATCTGTTATTATTTTAGTGATAAGTGACATTTGAATTTATTGTTGAGAGATTCTATTGGATAGTTTTAGCTTTTCCTACTATTCTCAACCAGCTCACCTGAAATATCACTGACTATTTTTCAAGGATATTTTAACACATTAAGACATAGAGAAGAGAGAGAGAGAGAGAGAGAGAGAGAGAGAGAGAGAGAGAGAGAGAGAGAGAGAGAGAGAGGGGAAGAGATGGCAGAGAAACAGAGGGGAACAGAGTTAAACCTGGACTTAATGCAGGGGGGCATTAAGGGCAAGTCCAGGGGGACCAAAGCCATGGTTGGGGCCCCCGCAGCAGGCGGAGGAGTGGTGGTGGAGGTCAGGGAGAAGAAAGGACCTCTACGGGCTGCAATACCCACAATGCCTTTCCCTCTGGCTGTCATCTGTCTGTTTCTCAACACCTTCATACCTGGACTTGGTGAGTTGGGAATCACTGTCTCTATTTTTTTTCTCTCTCTCTCTCTCTCTCTCTCTCTCTCTCTCTCTCTCTCTCTCTCTCTCTCTCTCTCTCTCTCTCTCTCTCCGATTCTTCCTGAATCTCTTCTTTTATCTGGGTGGTTGGAAAACACCAATGACTGAGTATCTCCTTTTATTGACTTACTCACTTACTTCCTCTATAATTGGCTGTTTTATTTTCATTTCTTTTCATTCTCATTACTACCACAAAGTCATCACAAAGTGCTCTCTCTCTTTCTATCAAAATACATATCATATCATATCATATCAGATATTACTGTGTTGAAATGTTTAGAATAAGCGTGTTTTGTGTGCAACAGGGAGATTCTGACTCCTGTGAAGTGCACAGCATAGCTCTTGCAGGGTGCGGTCACGTTTTTGCAGTGGGTCCAATAACTTACTGAAAATAGCAAGTTGACGGGCAGAGTCGTAAGGGTTGTGGTACACTTTGCAATTTTTTGGCCAAATATGGATAGGCAACACAGCGACAGGCATCAGTGAGACACAGGATCAAAAATAGATTCAAATGTTACAAGGAAAAAAAAAGATCCTGCAGTATGTGAACAAACCAACAAAACACTGTTGCCCAAAAAGTTGCTCTGGGCATCAACGCCTTAAAGCTGCAGTATGCAACGGTTTGCCTTGAGTCGGCAGTATATTGTTAGTCCCGCCCTCCTCCCCCTCAGTTGGTGGAGTTCATGCCCCGTCAGTCATCTTGACAAGCTGTCTGCCTTGAAACAGCGTGCAGCCTGAGGCTGAGCTAACCAGCCTCCGTAAAGCCACCACAGGTGATGAGGAAGCAGCAACGCATCCACTCTGCAACATGCTGACGTTCACTCATGAGTCTTTTCTGCAGCATCTTTAGCTTCAGTGTTGTTACTTACTGCTTTCTGCCATTGTTGTTACTTCTATGACTTCCTGTGGCCACTAACCTGACCTTGATAGCCCAAACCCAGATCACCACTGGCCACGCCTATTTAACACCCACCCACAACAAAAAGTATACGCCCCAAAATGTCCCGAACATCACTGAAAAGCCATCATGTATCATGTATAATAATCACATTTATGGATTGATATCAGAATCAGAATCAGAATCAGTTTTATTGCCAAACATATTTGACAAGGAATTTGACATGGTGTTTTGGTGCTTAACAATAAACATAGAATAAAAAATAAGAATAAAAGTAAGCACTGTAAATGGCAAAGGTCAAGAATACAATGTAAAAAAATTTTTTTTTTAATAAGAAATAAGAAAAAGAATAATAACAATAAAATAAAAGAATATTTGCCATATATATGTTCTGAAAATTAAAGAGAAAAAGAATGTGCAGAAATATTAAACAAGGATATGTGCAAAAGTTCATTTGTACATTGAACACGTGCAATGTACAAAACAAAGTCCAAAATATGTGTGTTAATGTAACGCAGTGAGACGGATGTGGAGGCTTAAGTTAATATAATGTGTCGTGTCGTGTGCAAAACAGTTGCATATGGTAGAACCATGGTGAAAGAAAGTGAGTACATAAGTAAGCAAGCAATAAAGCAAGTAACTAAGTAACCAAGAGAGCAAATATGAAAGAAAACCTAAAAATAAGTAAGCATGCAGCGTTGAAAAATGTGAAACAGCAGATCGGGTGGCGGTGAAACTGAGAGAGACATGAAGACGGTTTGACAGTTGCAACCACGACGCAAACAGGCAACCAAACAGAGCAGAACAGAGCAACGAGAGAGAGGATGAGGATGGTGAATCACAACCTCCTGACTGGGACCGTCGTCCCATGTGGTTTGTTGTGCTTCTCCCTCTCTCGCCCGCTCTCTCTCTCTCTCTCTGTTTCTCTGACACTCACTCAACACCCATGTGTTCAGACTGAACAAATGTAAAAGACTCACTAACGCATAAAAAAGACGCATCCTCACGTAGTTTAGTAAAAAGAGATGCTGTTTTCTCTTTATGTGGCTCTATGTGTGTACATGTACTGTGAAACTGTCTGTGTGTACTCCTGTGTACACGTGTATTTGTGTGTGTATGTGTGTGTGAGGTATTAAATGCCATTATGTGGATAAATGCATGTCAGCACAAGGTGTAAGCGCACATGCAAGACGCATCGTGACGGGAGCGCGTTAGGGAGAAAGCAGCACCTGCGGGGTAGAAACGCCGTCGACTCGTTCTGAAGTTGACCGTCCACTCAGCCTCAACGCAGCACTCCACCGCCATCTGCTCCCATCAGTCATCGCTGTGAGAGAGAGAGAGAGAGAGAGAGACAGAACAAGAACAATAAGGAGGGAGAGAGAGATACACAAACTGAGAACTATTCCTCCAAGGGCATGATGGGATTGACGTCTCCAGGGTAATCAGTCAGACATATTGATTCCATCCGCAAATGATCCATGATGTGTTCCCTTCCTCCCATCTTCCCCCCTCTGGGGAGTTATTCTGTCTGTGTGTGTGTGTGTGTGTGTGTGTGTGTGTGTGTGTGTGTGTGTGTGTGTGTGTGTGTGTGTGTGTGTGTCCACGCGTCTCCTCTGTTGAAGGAGGTCGTGTCTCAAGTCTTTCCATTCGTTTTTTCATCCATTCATTGTTTTTCTCTCGCTCCAGACACAACGAGCAACAGTGTGGGGCAACACTGTGTCAACACTCTTTTACATGACGAATTACTTTTGCTCACACGTCAATCCTTTTTTCTCCTCGGCGTTTCACTCAAATCCCTGTTGTCACCTTGACACGTTGCCCCGCAAATTGCCGGGCGTATCACCACTCACCACATCTTAAGTCTTTTGAAAAGCATAGAGGCGACACCTAACCTGCCGTCTAAGTGTGTGTGTGAGTGCGTGTGTATGTAGGTCTGAATACCTTAGCTGCTGCTTGTTGCCATGACAACACTGACTCAAATGAGCACAATGTGTGTGCGTGTGTGTGTGTGTGTGTGTGTGTGAGTATGCCATTAGGGACTAATTGACATAGACCGAAAGCAGCATCTTGTTGTGTTTAACCTTCAGCCAACATGAAATTGAGAAATCTATAATTGAATTTGGATTTGCAGACAACTCACTGTATGAAACAGATACACAC
>JAXDDW010000081.1:160000-187500 GCA_034670385.1 Hoplostethus mediterraneus
GCGGCGGCCCTCATCCAGATACTCACCGCCGTCATCATGGTGGGATGGATCATGAGCATCTTCTGGGGGATGGACATGGTCATCCTGGCTAGTGAGTAGAGTTAGTCTGTCTCTTCTTCTCTCCTTTTGTTGTTGTTGTTGTTTCTTCCTACTGAAGTCATATTAAAACAGCTTTAGAAACTGTTTTGGACTGATATCAGAAAGATGAATGAAGTTGGGAACTGATTTCACAAAACGATGGAGATGAACATTGGATCAACATCAAAATGTTTGCTGGGACCCTCTTTCCCTCTCTCTTTCCCTCCCTCTTTCCCTCTCTCTTTCCCTCTCTCTTTCCCTCCCTCTTTCCCTCTCTCTTTCTCTCTTTATGTCTCTCCAAACTAAAGCCACAATATCAATGTCACAATATCAATATAGTTAAAAGAATAGAAGAGAGACGAGTGACAGAGAGAGACAGAGCGATGGTGGCATTCAGAGAGGAAAAGAAAGAAGGGTGGATAGAGAGAGAAAAGTAAAGGGGAAAGAAAGAAGAAGAAAGAAGAAGAAAGCACCAGAGAGAAAGGAGGTGGAGAGAGATGAAGAGAGAATGGAAGACAGAGATCGTGCTTTTTTCTGCCTCCTACTCTCTGTCAGAAAGTAGTTTCTCCTCAGGCACTGGTTCATGAACATGCACACACACACACACACACACACACGCACGCACACACACACAGACAGACACACACACACACCACACACACACACACACACACACACACACCCACACACACACAGACACACAGACACACAGACACAGACACAGACACACAGACACACACACAGACACAAAAAACAGAATGGAGACTGAGAGAATGGGAGACTGTGTCTGTGTGTGTGTGTGTGTGTGTGTGTGTGTGTGTGTGTGTGTGTGTGTGTGTGTGTGTGTGTGTGTGTGTGTGTGTGTGGGAGTGAGCTGCCCCCTAGTGTGTTTTGTTCAGGTTCCCAGTGTTTCTTAGCCTCTGGGCTCGTGTCTCATTCAGCCGCTCTGCTCTTAAAATCTATTTCCCTGTTAGTCTTATTATATTATAATATTAAACTCATTGTTGTAATGTGCATTTCAGCATTGGTTTCTCTCTCTCCTCTCTCTCTCTCGCTCTCTCTCCTCTCTCTCTCTCTCTCTCTCGCTCTCTCTCTCTCTCTCTCTCTCTCTAATGAGTCCATGTGGCATATGATCAATGTATTCTCTCTTTCCATGTCGCTATAGATGAAAACTCCCCCTCTCTCTCTCTTTCTCTGTCTAATGATTATGATACTATATCTCTTTGTCTCCACTTCTCTCTTCCTCCTACTCCCTCTCTCCTAATGACTCGCCCGTCCTCCCAACACACACGCACACACACACACCTGCCTCCTGTTCTATCTAATGATTATACTCTATTTGATCTTGGCATATTCCCGTTCCCTCTCTTTATTCCTCCCACTCTCTCCCCCACCGCCTCGCTATTCGCTGTGCCTCCCTCTGTTCCTCTCTCCCTCTTCCTCTACCTATTGATCTAACAAACCACGGTAGTGTTACTGTATCACGTCTGATCATACAGTCACATCAAAGAGAGTTTAGTTGTTGTTCAGTTTGACTTGCTGGACGATGGATTTCATTACTGGAGTGATCTGCTGTCCAAAAAGCATCTTTAAAAAAATCATTTGATAAATGACACGTCATGTTTTTCATCATTAACCGTCTCCTCTCTTGTCTCCTCTCTTGTCTCCTCTCTTGTCTCCTCTCTTGTCTCCTCTGCTCCCTCGCTGCTCTGCTCCTCTTCTTCACGAACCAAAGTTTCTGACGGTAGGTGGTTTTATTTTACCCTCCTGCTAGGAATGATTCCCCAACGAGTCCACAAACAGCAGAAATAGTAAATAAAACCTAAAAAATGAGACAATTTCCAGGACTTGGAAATATTAATCTAATATTTAATTTGATATTTTGCCATAATCTGTTGCCTGGGCTGTAACAGGCATGGCACATGTTTGGTGAACACCTGTGGATCTGCTTTGAGACAAGTTGGTTAGTTAGTTTGAGCCAGTCGTGTTTTCGGAGATAGATGTGTATTGGTTGAGTTTACATTAAATGAAAAAGTAATCAATTTCAAAAGTTCAAAATGAGTTTTATGAGTGAATAATCTGACTCTGAAATGAAGTAATGATTGTATGATGGGGATTTACAAAAAGTTGAAAAGTTTTTTTCTATTGTTTTTTCTCTTTCTTCTGTCTTTATATCTCCCTTCCTCTCTTTGATTCTCTCTCTCTCTCTCTCTCTCTCTCTCCCTCTCTCTCTCTCTCTCTCTCTCTCTCTCTCTCTCTCTCTCTCTAGGCTGCAGAGACCAGGGTATTCCTCAGGAGGTCTGAGTCTCAGGTCAGCTGATGGATCACATGGACACTTTTGACCTCATCAACCTTGTGATGACCTCTAGCTCTACCTGGGTGGGGGGGGTGAAAAATGAGAGAATGAAAGATGAAATACAGATGAATGGACTAATAAAATAATGGAAAGAAGGTACAAGCAAGAGAAGTCCGCTAATTACCCATCAACCAATTAACCGTCTACTACATCGGGACAACCTCTGCGACTCGCTGCTGATTGGCTGACACCCGCCAAACCTGTACAGACTACGACTGTACAGCCATAGAACAAGTTTAGACATAAAAAGGATAAGAACGACACTCACTTGTTATTTTGTCACATAAGTCCGATAGTGGTTTGCCGTTGGTATTTTTTATTTCATTTTTGAATTGTGCGTTTTGTTTTCTAGACTAAAACAGTAAATCTGTAGTAGGCTAGGCTGCTTATTTCCTCCATAATATGACGGATTAAATGCATAAGGGGGGACGATGTCTTGGTACTTACTCAGAAAATTCTGATACTGATTTGTGAATTTTGTATTTCAATATTTTTGACTTGTGCATTTTGTCAGAAACCAGTTGAGATTACAGTTGTGAAGAAAAAGGAACAATTTCAGCAAATGTATAAAAATGACAATGCGTAGTACAACTCAATACTTCATACTGGGTTTATAACAGTGTTTCTCCTTCCACTGAACATGTGGGATGGGCCGGCCTTCCTCATGGAGCTGCCACTCCATTTCATTAGTGCTAGCTTAGTGTCGCATCGTGTTCAGTGTCTTTTCCATTCCAGTTTGTGCTATTGGCCACTATGTTGCTGCACCCGGGGGTTAAAGTGTATTATACTGCTAGTACTTGGGCTTCTCAAACTAGATGTGCACACTGTCATGAATACAATGTAAAGGATACAATAATGGAGCCTTTTCTATTAGGAAACAGCCTGAAATATTTTGCCTGCTTAACATTTGGCCGCCACTGGAACATGTGATGGTCAAACTCATTATCAAAGGTTTAGTGAGTTTGAATGATGATGGAATGAAGACCTTCTTACCAAGGATGTATGATTTTCAACACTGTTACCGTAGGTACAACACGTCTGTTGTGCTGAACTGGTCACAAGATGTGTGTTGTCCTAAACTACACAGCGGCGCTGAAAAATGACCCAGTGACCCAAATCAGTAGTAGAGGGATGTCTCTCTTATCAGTACACACATCTCTAAAGGAGTTCACGAACATCATTCTTGGCCTACTTTGAAATGTCTGACTGACATATGGCAAAGAAAACCCAGGTAATGTTTGATTTTGTGTCCATGGATCCGCCTTTTTGATACTGAGGGCTGCAGGGGTGACAGCAGATCTCGTGCTCATGAACTCCGCCAGAGGTCCGTGTATTAAGAAGTGAAGAGATTGCTGCAGCAAAGTGAAATATCGCCTGAACATCTGTAAGTTGTTGGGGGAAAAAATCACTGTTTGAATGTTATTATTTGTTGTGACTCAACTTAAAGTACAGTACAGTGCACACAGCCCAATGTGTGTGTGTGTGTGTGTGTGGAGTGTGAGCTCAAATAGTATCCTACCTTTTGATGTTGATGAGCTGTTCCCTAGAATTACAGTCAGTAAAAGTGGAACTATGTGATGAGCTGCAGTTTGAACGGTTTAACATCGACTAGAATGGACAGCAAGCAGCACTTTGGTACAACACTGTAGAGGTTTGATAATATCGTGATGGACAAAAAAGCTTTGAGTCGACATGTGATCAAGTCAAGGTGGAATATTTCAACACAACCGCCTCTGAAATGTTCATCCAAGTGATGCCTGATCCCAGGGTACCACATCGGCATCAGAGTCTCGTGCGCTTGTACCTTCTACCTGGCAACAGCATCGAAGTCCAACGCCAATCTGAAGTCAAAGGAGCCTTCAACAAAATAACTCCAACCAGAGTAGAGCAACAAATTCTAATTCTAATGTTCTCACACAATCAGGGTTCAGGGAAAATATACTCAGCCTGCTCAACAAGATGAATAGACTCAATTTGGGCTCTTGGCCAAGAACGCTGCACGGATAGAAAATAGAAATGTTAGAATTCACTCTGGTTGTTTTTCTTCCGGCTCCCAGATTAGGAACGTCCTCGCTGCAGGGTGTGATCGCTTCAGCAGATCTGGAGAGAAACTGACACTTTTATGGCGGCATCCCAACGTTGGTGTACGCGCACACGCCTTCGTTTGCTTGTGCGCATTGTGCCAGTGACCATCTCTGCTATGTTAGTGTCACTCATTCGATCTTCCACCGGTGATGTATCTCTGTCTTACTGCTGGTGTGGATGAGGACGCCCGTCGTATTCACTGTAATTCTGTGATGTTAGAGTTGGTAGACTGGACACTTCATGGTGTGTGTGATGATGACCCAGTATTTCCCCTACAAGTGTTTTTGCAGCAGTGGTGGTTCAATTCCTGATTTTACCATCCATGTATTTCCCTGTTTGGTTTTCTAATGCAGCTTACAGAACTCAAATGATTGATTTTATTCGTGATCAAACTGCCATATCTAAACATTATCCTCACTTGTTGTTTTCAAGTTTTTGATTTTGACATTTTCTCTGACGATGGCAGCAGCTCGCTAGCTCTCCTGCTGCCGAATGAGTAGAAAATAGAGGAAACACTGACTGTACTGTACTCTGCATGCGCATCTATGGTGTCAACTGTTATCTGTACAGCGTAGACTACACACACACACACACACACACACACACACATAGCTCTGTTCTCTTATTGATAGTTGTTATTGTGGCAGTAGTGTTAAGTGGCTCTTTGTGGGCTATTACCATGGATACCACTGTAATCACAGTTCATTGGCTGACAGGGGAGATAATAAATGTAATTGGTACCGACTATTTTTGATCTCACTGACACACACACACACACACACACCTACCTGTTTGTTTTTTTCAGAGACAATTGAGGTGTCTTGGATGTGAACGAGTTTCACAATCCTTCTGCACACTTGTGTGATTAAAGTTTGCATGCTTGTCATTTGGATCAGTATTTGCCTTAATCAGACGTTTTCACGCACCATTTATTTGAAAAGCTGCTAAAAATCTGGGCTTGTTTTTCTGCCTTTCTGCTGCGTTACACAAAGTTACACACAGCCACACCTGGACGCTGACCACAACCACACTCTCCCCTGGGCCGCTCAGCAGCTCCACTGCAGCAGCCGGAGATTTCAAGGACACCTCAACAGCAGCTGTGGCAGGAGGGAAGAGAGCATTTCCTGTTTTCCAGTTTGAGTCAAACAAACATGAACGTTTCCTTGTGGAATTGAGGAATTCTGCAACATCAGTTTTTTCAAAATACTCGTGCACTCGTAGAGCAGCGCTCATCCCCTTGTAGTGTTTGATATGTGCAGATCTATGTGTAAATAAATCATGTGTGAACACATCTGACTCATGGGTAGACAGACTGTGGGGAGCTCATAGATCATGAGGTGAATCAATGCCTCAGTATCTGAGAGAACACAACAGCTATAAAAAGTATTCAGCTCCATGTCTATTTTCACATTTCCTTGAGCTGCAAAATCAGCTCAATTTACATTTTTCAGTAGGTGTTTGTTTTTGTTTTTTTTCAGTAAAATGTTTTCATTGACTTCCATAGCAAAATTAGAGAAAGTAAATTGAACTTTTAAGCCCCAGGAACAACTGGAATCAGAATCGAGTTCCAGCAGAGAAGCAGCTTAAAACCCCCTTAAGGTATATTGACCTGGTGTAGGTATAGATATACTGGATGTATTCCTAGCAAGAAACTTTCAATTAGAGCATTTTTTCTGAACTATTTTTTGTAGTGCAATAACATGTGTCAAGGGGGTCGGGACATTTTGTCCCCACTGTATCATATTCAAATTTCTTATAATCAGGATAAAAGTTTATCAGAGTTAGCTTGTGGAAAAGTGGAAAAATTGGATATTCCCAACAAAAAGGGTATAAAATGTTTCTATGGTCATATGAAAAACATTCTCTGACCATGTGTACAGGGACACCGGTGAGGATATGAAGATGCCAATCACCCTGAATAAAATCTCAGTTATTCTTGTGGTGAAGGTCGGACTGTGAGCGTGACTGTATGGACTGTCCTCTCTCTCCAAATAAGGACTGCTCTCTCCTTAGTCGTCTGACCTGACAACATGGAGTACACAACATTCCTTCTCTCTCTCTCTCTCTCTCTCTCTCTCTCGCTCTCTCTCTCTCAGTAATATAAACATGAACAGAGTTGAGTTGTTTCCATCACATCACCAAGTTTACAACGACCAAAACATATTCAGTTCACAAAGATTCAGTGCAGTGTCTTTGACCCGTACTAAATAAATGTCTTCACGGAGCCTGGGATGTAGCGTGAGTAGCATGAGCCCCTCTGCTAGTAAAGACTGCTAGTATTCTTGTCACGTAGGAACCTAAAAGAAACGGGGCTGTGACCTGTTTTGGGTCTGGTTTAAGATATGCTGAGAGCGGTGTTTTGCAGAGACTGGGCTGGGACCCAAATGTAGGCTGCTAGAAGATTACACTAAAATGGAAAAAAAATAAATATAAGAAGAAATAGCTGAAGTTCCTGCACTGTAGCATATGCCTCATAAACAGATTATTAGGTTAGTAGCCACAAAATGTGCAATTTATGTTTGATTATCTCACCCAGTAGCCACAAAAAAACATTTAGCTACCCGAGAATGAATGTGTGTGGAGGAAGAGTTTGAAAGCCAGTGAGTCAGAGGATTGATGATCGCAGTAAAGTATACTGACGGTCATCTGTGGCAATAACACCATGAGATTTAATGTTTTTCAGGACCTTTCGTTGTATTCTCTGTAACCCTATCACTGTCCAATAAAGCAGAGGTGACGTACAGCATCAAATATATTGAAACGTCCACAGACAAGCCTGTGATTGTGCCCTCTGGGGTTTCATGAAGCTCTCAGAGGGTTGGTGGCTAAAGATAGGAGGCAGTTGGTGATTTTTTTTAATTGTTTTTTTTCATGTGAATATTTGAGCGCAGCCAAATCGGTGGATCAACAATGATTTGTCAAGCTGACATCGTCCAGACACGAGGAGCGAGCTGAGTTTCAGACCTGTTTGGACTGGCTGTGTTTGGGCTGCTTATTGTTATTAGGATGTGACTTGAAACACCCTCAGATCAAAGCTGACAGTCAAATCATTAATGTTTATGGAGCTCAACATATATATTATGGGGGATAGCGTTATAATTCTTACATGCAAGTATATCTCAGACACAGTGTAGACTTTTGAACTCGGGAGGAAATCCAACAGCGCCATGTGCTGGCCACTGAGGTGCATGACAACAGACTGGGAGAAACTGATGATAGGTAAACATTTATTGGCCAATGTGTATATTTGACAGGGAGAAAGTAAGAGGGGGGGGGGGGCATAGGAGACAAGGAAAGCATGCCTGTGCTTGTGTACTGGCATGGTTGCCCGAGTGTGTATTGTGTGTTTCTGAGCATGCTCATTTCCCAGGCTCTTTCCCAGAGCCTCCACCCTGACCAAGCATTACTAAATAAGGAAGGATTTCTCTCTCTCTTTTTCCCCACTCAACCTCTCCTCCTCCCTTCCTAACCCTCCTTTGCTGTTACAATACAGTAACTACAATTCCTTCAGCTATTATTCTTCTTCTTATTATTATGTTTTTGCAGGCTGCCCATTTCAGGGTACCAAACATTTTCATCATTGATCAGACCCCGCCAAAAGAAACACACACACAAAACCACACAGACCGACACGACAAGTGTAGAATCAAATATTTAATCTTTCCGTACAGCGTGTTTAACACACCTCTCGGTAAGAATGCATCCGATTAGAAAATTTAAACCATCTTTTCATTGACTCTTGATATGAAATATAAAAGGAGAGATTTCTAGCCAACCGCCTTCCACACTAGAAACTACAGGCACCTTGTTTTCAGTTTCACACAGCAGACCAGACGGAGCGGTGCTGTCAGAAAGGACCGCACGGCCAGGACGGTGACAGGAAGGATTTACCAACTTGTGGATGCGAGGTGAGCGCACAAGCTGAAGTGTTTTGCAGAGGAGCCTCCTCCATCCCAGCATTTCAGAAATATTAATACGCTTTTTTCCGTCAGATCTGATCTAACCAGGGAGAAATATGAATCCGTGTGGTTTCATTTCTGTGCGTTGAGGAAAGCGTTCAGTACGGGACCAGCCAAACGGGCATCGTTCTTTCATTTCATCTCCCCCCGGGCCATGGCTTCAATACCAAGGAGGCCATCTTGGCTCTGCTAGCAGCCATGTTGGAGCAGCGCTTACAGTCAGCGAATCCCATGGACTCTCATTCTAAACTATCAACGTGTTTATGGTCAATGGCATTGCTGACAAATCGAACCCCGTCGACATCAGAGAGCTCTAACAGGTCAAACAGAAGATAAAAAAAAAAAAATTACGTCCACGTATGAAATATATTTTCCGCTTATATACCCTCAATACTTTCACACTTCGATAACCTTTCCTCTCCGGGCCACAAGCGGAGTAAAAACCATCCCCAGACCTGAGGTTCACTAAAACACACCGATGCTCGTCATGTGGAGGACCGCCACGAACCCCAAGTCTGTTACTGCATCCAATTTCTCCAAAACAATTCAAGGCTATTCAAGGTTACGAACAGCAGTTCATTATTGATTATTGAACTCCATGTTTCTCCTTTTACTAACAGCCCATCCCTAGCCGCTCCTATAAACAGTAACCTTTGAGAGAATACTTCTGTTTAATACAATCATCTTTTTGTCCATCTTGTTGACAACGGTTACATCCAATTCTTTGTCTTGATTTAGGTCTAAATTGTTCATGTCTAAACAACAACAACAACACAATAAAGTTGAGAGGGAAGTTTGGCGACCATGGGGAAAAGCAATAGGAGCAGCGTTCTCTTTGGCCCTTCCTGTGAAAGCCCGCGAGTTGTTTACTCCCTAAATTATTGTCTCAACCGAGTCATTTATAGACCTCGGTGTGAAGTTCAATCAACTGTTTCATCTCAACCGCCCGTGACGTTTACTGCCGGACGGAAAACCGGATAACTGTTAAGTTATCAAAACACTCCCACACACAGCAATAAAAAAAAACAAAAAAAACAACAATAAACAAGAACGTGATTCAACAACAATCAAAAAGAAAAAGAGTAAATAAAAAGTGGCAACATCAATTTTACACCAGAGATAGTTATTTGTTAGGCTGCTTCCTCTCGCTCTCACCTGTCAGCCCCCCCTGCTGTCCAGTCTCCTCTCAGGCCCATATATAGGTAAGAGTTTGGCCTATATGCACTATACATACATGTTGCTGCTCCCTCTTTCAAACCAAGAAATGGCTGTAAATATGTGTGAATGCCTTTCATGACATTTCTACGGTGGGATGGTAAAAGATCAGCTGGTGTACAATCACCAGTAACGTAGCAACGGTCAGGGGAGCAGGACTGCGGATGCAACGACCGGACTCTTGTCTATCTAGGGCTCTGGATCCTCACGCCCGGTTCTCACCACCCCTCGCCGTTGGCCCCCAGGATCTGTCCATCAAATCAAAAAAAAAAATCGACACTCGGGATCGGTTTAGGCCGAGGGAGGGGGCTGCGCGCGGCCTTCCCAGTATTTCCGATACGTGGCTTGGAACATGTCCTTGCAGGACAGCGCGGCGTTCAACCGGGAGCAGATGAGGAACGACCCGCCCATCTTGCGGTGGAGCGAGTACGTCTCCTCCGGGGGCGGGGTGAGACGCTGCTTGAGCATCACGGGGATGAGGTTGTGGATCCTCTCGGTGGTGGACTGGGAGCCGAAGTTGAAGGGTTCCGTGGAGGCGAAGGCCTCGCCGAGGATCATCACCGCGTCCACGTGGGCGTTTATCATCGCCTAGGAAAGGAGACAGACGTGGTCAGCTCTTCCAAATGAATCGTTTTCGAGGGTTAGGGTCGCTCAGCTCGTGTCGGACTGTAGGGAGGCTGTGCCGACAGCTTCGGTCACGTAGCAGACAGACAGATAAATAGAGATGTTACCTTGGATTCGTATCCGGTGAGGAACTTCATCTCAATAGATTTCCTCCCAACTCCCTCTCTGTCGCCCTCGGCGGCTGAACGGATGACCTGCAAACACAAATCAGTTGCATTATTACCATCACGTCCATCTCTTGCCTAGTACTTAGGTAAAATTAATAATTGTCTTTCATAACAAACCTTGATAATATAAGAACAGTGAGTAAAAGTAAAAGTCACCTCTATGTAGACGTCAGTGAAACTTTGGTCAAATTCTCTGGTGGCTCCAAAGTCTAACAGCGCCACCTGGAGGGACAGTACACAACAATCACATTTTCATCATTATTACTCTCAAATCTACAGTAGTAGTAGTACTAGGAGTAATGAAAGTAGCTGATAGTAGTAGTAGTTTAGTGACTCTGAACACACTCACCTTGTGTGTGTTTGGATCATAGAAGAAGTTGGACCAGTTTGGGTCCGTCTGCATGAACCTGAACTCAAACAGCTCTCTGAGACACAGATTCAAGATGTTCTCACAGATCTGAGAGAGGGAAGGAGAGAGAGAGAGAGAGAGAGAGAGAGAGAGAGAATGAGAACGAGAGAGCGTGAGAGAGTGAGAGATAAGGCATCATGGTTTATTATCATTATTCACTGTGTGCTTCCTGAGTAGTTCAGTTTGAGTTGATATTTGGCAACATGAACACGTGTCCTGCCAGTGACGCTCACCAGACTAGCTCACTAGTGATGGATCCATCCATCCATCATTAAGGGACCAGTTCACACACACACACTGCTCTAAAATGCACACGTACACTCACACATGTACTACCTCTCCAGTCTTCATCCCTCCATTCATCAACCGAACAACAACCACCCAACCCGTCGGTCTCGTCAGTCGGCCGTACCTCGTTCTTCAGGTCCTGAGTGAGGCCATCAGCCTGGTCCAACGGGAACCCGGAGACGAGCTCCGTGGTCAGGACGTGTCTACTGCTCAGCTCCTCTATCACCTCTGGCACATAGAAGAACGGATGGTCTTTCAACAGCTCCCTGGGAAAGATGGATATAGACAGATGGCTAAAGAGACACATACCATATCTGACAGAGGTAGAAAGTCCATCCTGTATGTATGTAGTGGGCTGGCAGTACAATCTGATCTGGGATCAAATAGCTGAAAATGTAACAACCTCCAAGGAGAGAGCTGTCATCTGTCATGTGAGGCATGTGGGTGTGAGTCAATGATTCATTTTGGCAGAACTCAGATTCTCACTCAGCTAATCATGGTTAATCTGGATTCACCAGAGAGAGAGAAAGAAAGAGAGACACAGAGAGAGAAAACGAGAGAGAGAGACAAACCCGGAGAAAGAGAGAGAGAGAGAGACTAGCTACTCTAACTCTTGCGTTGTCATTGGCCATTTGCTGCTCTTCTCCAGAAACAACGCGTAGCTGGGAAGCCGTGTCACTTCTGCTCGCTCCATCTCTGCCTAGCAACAACCAGCAGCTTCCCAAGATTTTTCCTCCAATCAAAATGTAAGATACATAAATTTGCACACGTGATCCAAATGTCCAAAATGCTGACTAACCATGTTGTATGGACTCACCTGAATCTCTTGGCACACCGGGCTTCTCTGATGTAGTCACACTCCAACGCTAGCTCTTTTCTCATCACGTCGATCAGATGCTCTGGGAACAGACCTAGAGAGAGACAGAAACGTAGCATCGCAGTCAACTCGTGTTAACAGCATTTAGGTGACTATTTGTTAGTTCAAGTGAATATTATAGCTGCTGCTGCTGCATATGGAAGGTTGCGCTCCAATTCGCTAAACATCGATTTTATCAAAGAAAAGAAACTGAAATTCATCCGTCAAATAATAACTACTTCGGAAGAAACATCACTATAACACATAACGCTGCATTCACATTGTAAAACAGATAACTAAGCCATAAATTTGATCACCATGGCAACGAGAAGGCAATTTACCATTGCAGTTGACTGGTACCGTTTTATTTTGAAGCCCAATTGTGAATGTAGCAGACTTTGATTTACTTTCAAACGATCATTACTTTTGAGTCTTTTATCTTTCTCCACATGCCGGGCATCTCCTCTTGGAATGAAACTCTTCATATCTAATCTGGCAATATAGGACAAGTCTTAACACGCCAATAAAACACTAACACACACACACACACACACACACACACACACACACACACACACACACACACACACACACACACACACACAGAGACAGACAGAGACAGACAGAGACAGACAGAGAGAGAGAGACACCATCCGTGCACGTGTGGGTACATTGTATGTGTATGCGGTGAGGAGGTGAGCATGCATGTGACTGTGCATGTGTCTATGTAAGTCTCTGCTCGAGTGCATGTGTTTCTTCGTCTGTGTGTGTGTGTGTGTGTGTGTGTGTGTGTGTGTGTGTGTGTACCTTCAGGCAGGGCATTGCTCATGCTCAGTACAGCCATCAGGTTGTTGACATCACTGTTGATACTCTGAGCCACACCCGGGTACTGGAGCACCAGAACACAGGGAGGGAAGGCAAAACATTTCATTTCACTTTGCTAACAATGTTTCTACCTCTACAGAGCAGGAGAGCAGTGTGTGTGTGTGTGTGTGTGTGTGTGTGTGTGTGTGTGTGTGTGTGTGTGTGTGTGCGCCTGCCCTAGAGCCCCACAGATTTATGAAAATGAATTATTTCAAATGTATCTAAAATCTGATCACAATTTTCTCTGGGATTGCAGTGATGTTTTGGAATCAGATTACTCTAATGCCATTACATGCCAATCCCTGCATGCAGATCTGTGTGAACAGTGAGAAACCACACAGAGTCTGACTTCCATCTGATCTGGGAACAGAGAAATCAGATTCTGTGTGTTTGTGAGAGACGGGGACAGAGAGAGAAGCAGGCGCCAGTATTTACACAGTCACAGTATAAACAAAACAGGAATATAATGTGTGTGTATATATATATTTATTTGCATAAACACACACACACACCCTACCTGTATTTTCATGGCCACCTCCCTGCCGTCCTTCATCTTGGCCAGGTGAACTTGGCCGATGGACGCTGCTGCAAACGGACGGTCCTCAAACGACTCCAGCTTCTCTCTCCAGTTGTGACCCAAGTCACTGTTCAACGCTTTCTACAGACAGACAGACAGACAGACAGACAGACAGACAGACAGACAGACAGACAGACAGAAGCATGTTGAGTTATTCTACTATAGCTCTTTTTGTAAGTCACAAATGATGAGAAGAACAAATACTGTTATCTCGGAGAGGAGAGGAGAGAAGCTTACCATCATTTGTTTGATTGGCATGAAGTCGGCGCTCTGTCTCACGCGCTCAAAGATCTTGGCTAGCTGAGGGTTGATAAATGCATCATCTGAAACACAGAGACACACAGCTGGGTTGAGCAAAGTCTGGGAACATGATACGAACCATGTCGGAGCGAGAGGTTATGAGAGATCCGCTCCGAGTACATCACCTGCTAGGGCATTCGTTATCACGATTACAGGGCCGGCGGTGATGCGGCTCGCAACGAGGTGCAGTGTGTACTAGTACGTCTTCAACACGCCCATAATCAGTGTAATGAACACCCTCAGGGCCATTCAAGCATCACACACACACACACACACACACAGTAAAGCTACAGCACTGCAAGAGAAGATGCTTTCAAAAAGAATGAAAATTAAGAAAAGACTAAATTTACATATTAAAAAAAATCTAGGATGCCTAGATTTCTTTTTTTTCTTCTTTTATCTTCACTCTCCATCCCTCCTCCTCTCTCTTTTTACCCCATCTCTCTATCTCCACCCCCCCCCCACTTTCCTCTCACCTTGTATGCTGAGCATCTGTCCCAGTTTCAGTGCGGCTCCTCTGACTTTACACAAGGTCCTGACGATGCGTTCGGCGTTGGCCTCGGACAGGAAGGGACTGGAGTCCAGAACCGCCTTCTTGTTTTCACCTGCGGGAGGAGACGCCGTAGAGAGGGCTTCGGTTAAAACACAAAAGAGCTCCTACTGGAAACAATGTCTGCTTTAGCACCGATGTTTCAATGCTAAAAATCAAGTTTCTTCTTTAGAGCACACTTATGTTCTGCATGGAAATGATGTGTTATGTACAGGTTCAAGTCATCGCTGGTCAATGAAAATGAACGGTATTGGTCGATTTCTGTCCAGACGGTGTGTGTACAGTATGTGTGTGTACATGTACGCGCCTGTGTGGGTGTGTGTCCACGTGTATATGTGTCAGTGGGTCATCAGGCGGTCTGATCTGGTGTGTCTGATGTGGCCTTTAAAGGCATTAACAGAGATCTGCACACACACACACACACACACACTTAACAGCCAGTTCAGCAACAGTGTTACCGCTGGGATCTCCACACACACACACACACACACACACACTGATGCACACAGACACTCACCAACAGATTTACTATTTGCCCTGTCACAGTCTCGCTCTGTGTTTGTGTTAACAGGCTCACAGCGTGTTGCTGGAATGCCTCTTTATGTGGCAGGTCGGTGAGGGAGGTGAAGTCTTGGAAAGGTTTCTGACTCAATCCCAAATACCAACAGGGCTCTGCGGTGCCAAAGTGCGTGCAACAACCTGCTCCGAGGACGGGTACTGAGAAGTAGCTGACATTAGCCAAGTACAATGGTACAATAAATCGTGCAGAAAGACCCTAGTTGACTTTACAGGCAAACAGTACTTTGGCCTATTGAAGTTTTATGCAGTCTTTGTATTACTTTATTGCATCTTTATATCTTGATCCCTAATTTCTCTGTATACACAAATAAGGAGAATATTTGCACAGACTGCAAAAGCCGACAGTAAACGGTACGGCAAGGTGGTGCAGCTGGTGTGTACACGCCTCATATCCCGGAGAGTATAATCCACCTCTCATAATTCCAACGTTGTAATAGAAATAATACCAGAATATGAACGTAAATGCACTCATGTTTAGCAGGATCTACCTACTTCTCTGTGTTACTGTGTATCGAGTTTCTGAGTGGCAGTGATGTTAGTGCCACAATCCTGCTCCATGCCTGATGCCCAGTAACTGATGTAGTATGTGAGCAAGTGTGTGTGTGCGTGTGTGTGTGTGCGTGTGTGTTACCTGCTGCATCATTGGATCTGATGCTCTTCTTGGCGACTTCTGCCAATGCTCCTATACCAAGACCTACAGCTAGACCTACAGACACACAGACACACCAAAATAACTATAATGGGTCAGCTTTTCTGAATACTGTACCCATCATGCATAAATACATACATACATACAATACAAATACAATTCACATAAAAGGTGAATTGAGCTTATTGATTGAATCTTGTATCAGACGGTGGGAAAGAGAGAACATATGAGTTTGTTTGTCTGTCTGTCTGTACCTGCGTATTCCTCCAAGCCTCTCGACCTTATATAACTCACCATTACATAACCAGTTACCCAGCCGGCCTCTGAAGCGTCAACCTTGTACTGTTGTGTGTGTGTGTGTGTGTGTGTGTGTGTGTGTGTGTGTGTGCGTATACACAGAGTGTGCATCTTGTATATGGGCTGATTCTGCAGGTTTCTTCGCTGGTCAACAACCTGTCAGCACCTCTCTTTCTGAACGCTCTGTCATAGGCAGGTTGGCCCAGAGGTCAAAGAGTCTGTGCACCAAACTATCTGAGGAAATGTGTGTGTGAGTAAGCGAGATATGCAAAAAGACAACTTCAATAAGCCACTTCCATAAATTGTCAAAAGGTCACACACTTCCTCTTCTGACTGTGTCTTTGTCTCCCTCTCTCTACTTTAGCGCACGTTGTAAATGCATGGACGTTTAGCGGCTAGCGCAACATTTCAGCTTACACGTGTGCAACAACCAAGCTGGTCCTAGCAGCTCTGGTGTCACGTCACTGATATATGCGAGTGTCAGTGGTTTGACGGGTTGTCAGTTTACATTACAGGAATGTAAGAAGGTGCGAGCGGGCGAGTCGTAGATATTGACGACTTGTTTTTGACGTTTCATTTAGCGAGCCCGCAAACTCGGGGCACTAAAAATCTGTCGGTTCAGTTGAAGCTGATGTTATTGCAACATTGGCTTTAATCTGGTTATCAAAGCTGCATTTCAGACTGTGTCTCCGTCAGGTTTGTGTCAACACAGACACGCCACGACTCGAAGGAGCACAGATGCGCTGCGTCATAGCTGCAATGATTATGTCATTGTTGGTCACGAACATGCTTAAAGCTTGAGAGAGTCGCCTCCTTAAATCACTCAGGAACGCCTTATTGGAAACATGTCAATAGATTTTTGATATTGTGCCTGTTGCCAACCTGCAGTGGCAAGAAAAACAACTCGTCCAACTTAGTCGCCATGACAGTTGAAGGAGAGTGAAGGACAGGGAGGTGTCAACAACTCCTCCCCGACCCGCCACCTTCTACCCGTTACAGCGGTCAGTGTGCAGTATCAACTTGACTCTATCCTTTGCTGTAACACACGTCATGGTTGCCCCGCTGACTCCCATTTGTTCAGTGTGACCCGTGGCTAAATGTTGCTGCATACGTTTTGTGTGGCGGTCCAGTCTGACAGTCGGTTCTGGGATTAGGTTTACGTGGCTTACATACTCTCTCAATGCGTCTCCATTTTGCTCTAGCTTCTGTCTCCCTTCCCCCCCCCCCACCTGTTAACTCATCCATCATACTTCTGTAGTAGGAGAGCTGCTGATCTACAAGCTCCGATCGGTCACGTTGGCCTGGAGTCTAAAGGGGATCTTATAGGCTTTCACTATGCTTGTGTAGGCACATGTTATCTTTTGAATAAGCTTAGCTCTGGACTAAATGATCCTTAAACCACCAAACAGGTAAAAAAAAATCAAACCAACATCAGCATCATGAATAACATGACATGTATGATAACATGTTGTTTGTTGTACATTATTCAATACATTTCATGTCAAAGTTTCTTTCATTTTTATATGTTTAAATATGTGTGTGTACGTATTTGTGCACGTGTATGACAGCAGGTCAGCTGTGTTCCAATGCAGCACCTGCTATCCACACACACACACACACACACACACACACACACACACACACACACACACACACTTTATAACAGCTGATTGGCTGAGACACTTGGCCTCAAACAGAGGATTAGCCTTCACCCAGCAATCCGACTGTAGTGCAAACACACCACAGTGTGCGTTTCTCTTCTAATGAAACAGTTTGGTTTGTTCCATCAAAAAAACAAGTATGGTCCCAGCACGGATACAATCATCACCAAACTTCTGTCAAGTTGTATTCATTCATGGTGTGATGTTATCTTGAATACACAGACCACGGTAAAGGCCTGTGGTGACAAAATAAGACCGACTGCCCTGAACCCGCTGACCCCAGCTTGGATTGGATCGGACTGAGGATTATAAGGTGAAGTCAGGTTTTCAGAAAGTCACCAACTCAATGTCATGACATGGGACTGGCCTTAACACAGCATTCACATTCATTCGGGTCTAGCAGAACCTTCAAAGCCCAAAAATAACCAATGGGGATGAGTCAGTGGTTAGTTTGACTCTGAAAAGGATTAGTAGTTGAGGGACTACAATAGCAGGCAGTGATACGATATGGTTTCTGAGGCGTTCAGCTCTTACAATGTGAATGAGGTGTTCAGGGCAGAAGAAAGAACGGGGGTAATGTGACTTCTCCTTGGGGACATGAGGTCTGCGGTTTTAGCTCACAACGATAGACTAAAACAATGAAATTATTTTTTCTTTTTTTCCTAACTTTGTGGCATAGATCCACATAGTGATTTTCTCCTGTTTAGAAAGCCATGGAAAACCTATCACAACCGTAAGAGAGATGCAAATCAGATTGTTAGAGATAAAGCCTACTGAGACAGAGAGCGAGAGAGAGAGAGAGAGAGAGACATAAGCACTGAATGAAGGACTACAACTAGCTGGCTGAGTTTGCGTTTATGACCTTATGACCGTGTTACTGAATAGGTTTATGACAGATACAGGTACAGACAAGCAGCCAGTTGAGAAGTCAACGGTCAGGTAGAGACACAAAGGTGAATTACCTCCAAAATTGGCCAGTCTGCCAAGCCGGGTCACTGGCACCTTCCTCTCTCTGGCTCTTTCACTTAACTACAGAAGACAAAACAGAAAAGCTTTTGATGAGAATCTATGAAAAGTGTGTGTGTGTGTGTGTGTGTGTGTGTGTGTGTGTGTGTATCTGTGTTTACTAACTGAGTAACATTACCATCTGTTTGTGTGGTTTGACATCCGCTCTTTTGGTCTGTCTGGCTTTCTCTATGTCTTCAGCCGTCAGACCCCCCACTGTGGAAGGGTCCTGATGGTAGCCCCTGGGCTGTCCAACAAACTGCCCGACCGGGTACTGACAGTATAGCTGCCCTCGGACATTCCTGGTCAGAGTGTGGTAGATACTCGGGTGTCCAAGGAAATGCCTGACAGGGAGAGAGAGAGAGGAGAGAATAGAAGAGGATCAAATGGAATAGCAAGAGTGATATACCAGATTAAACAGAGACAACATGGAAGTACACTGAGAAATAGATTTTTCTCTTTTCTAAGTCAGCGGTCACAAAAACACACGCCCCCTTTATACCTGGTGTCCTGGTGGTAAGACCTGGTCTGCCCAGAGAACTGCTTGCTGGGATCTCTGTATCCTTCAAACAACGACTGCTTCCCATTGATTTGGCTTCCCCCCGCTGCTGCGCCGTGATAGGTTGCTCCCTCGCCACCACTTCCTGGTTCGTCTGGCACAAAGCCCGCCCCTTCCTCCCCGAACTCTGAAGCAGCAATGTCGTCTGGGGGAAAGTCGAACTCTGAGTCCGATAAAGTGGTTTGCTGCTGGCCGGACAGATCCTGGAAAGACACACAGAAATACAAACTCATAGTATTGTCATGACACTTGAATGCAACACTTGCACCAATTTGGGGAACTGTCTTAATGTCCCAGGCCCCAGTGAACACACCTGCATCGTCATCATGGCGGCGCTGATGCCTTGCTCAGCGGTTGTTTGGAGGGCTTCAGCTACAGCAGCGACCCCTGGGACTCCTGGGATACAAATACCCAAAAATAATATCAATAGCTTGGTCTCACAGTACCTTGGAAATAATGAGACAGGTGTCTGACAAATCACCTTAATCCCACAGGTTTGAAGGGAATGCTAGAAGTGGTTGCAAGTGGTTTTTCAGTTAACAGAACAATTGGACTAAAATTCAGTAGTACAATTCAGTATTTCTTTAAGGTTAAACTATAATGTTTTAAATTTTAGCTTGCTATTTATATGTGCCAGGAAACAAAATTCAAAATCCCCCCAAAAGCTCCAGTACAGTCAACTGAAAAACAGCTTGCTAACGCTTCAAGCATTCTCTTTCAAATCAGTGGGTTCAAGGCGATAAATTACTGTAACATTTAAGATTTTAGCCGGCTATTTTTATATGCGAAGAAATCACAAAATGTAATATTTCTTTTAACTGAAAAACTGCTTTCTAGCTCCCTTTCAAACCAACGGGTAAAGCTAACCACAAGCTAGCTTATTACCGTGCAGCTAGTGGTACCCACTGAATGCTGAGAATGCTAACAAGCTATTTCAGGTTAGCTCAAAGACTAAGACAATAATGTGACAAGGACCAGGTGAAGAAAGACAAGTACGCTAGCGCTCACTAGGTGCTCAGGTGGATGGGTGGGGTTGGGTTTTCAGGATGATGAAATGATGAAACCTACCTGTCCCGCTGCGTAGGGTGTGGGCCTGAGTCTCTACAACCGCCTGGCTCAGCTTAGCCAAGCCTCGCATCAATAACATCATATCGCCTGCCATGATAGACTAGAGAGAGAGAGAGAGAGAGAGAGAGAGAGAGAGAGAGAGAGAGAGAGAGAGAGAATATTAATCAAAAATATTATATCACCTTCTATACAAACTAGGCCTGCAAGGAGACACAGAGAGATGAGATTGACAAAAACAGAGAGAGACAGAACCAAAAGGTCAAATATCTAAATAACATCAACCGGCCATGAAGAGAGAAACCAGGAGAGAGACAGAGAGAGAGAAATAAGATGTAACACATATACAAGACAAAAACTCACTAGTTTTGCCAAACACACACACACACACACACACACACACACACACACACACACACACACACACACACACACACACACACACACACACACACACACACAGACTATGGACCAGGACCAGCTCTGAAAATGTCAATGCAAGTTGGAGTCAGAGTCGCTGCTGGTATTCATCACCCGTTTTGGCACACGTTGAGTGTGGGTGTCTTGGGTGCACAAGCCTTGCCGTCAGGCTTTTGTTCAGAACACCTCAACGGTCACAGCAATACAAAATCATGACCTATCTTTCAGCTCACTAGACTTTCTGGACCCATGCATCTAGAGTATTGAGAGATCTCTTCCTCCTCCCTCCCTCCCTCACGCCAACTACACAAAAACTCTGTGTATGTAGACAAAGATTATTGGTTTGACTTTTGGTAATACCATACCATTTCCTTCCATCACTTCAGCTTTTTAAGATGCTCTAACTGCTTATTTCTTTACACACACACAGCTATTGCTATCTCATTGATATCATCACAATCAATACGTTTTATCCCACAAATGAACCTCAATCTGATAAGATCTGTAAACATAAACCAATACCTAGTTCAGAAAGCAGTTTCCTCTCACCTCTCCACCGATTACCTAAATAACAGCGCTTCCATTTCATTCCAGTCGGTTCAAATCCAGTGTGCGGGTTTTGTAAGTGTGTTATACTGATCTGTGGGCGTCACTACACGCCCCGACCCAGCTCTGGGCTTCGGGCCAATGGGAAAAGCCGTTGCTGAAAGAGCCGAACCAATGTCTGCGTGCCCAAACACACGTACATACAGAGAGACAGAAAGTGGGTCATCCATCCTCCTTCAGGGCTTCGCTACTTCAGACGGGACTCTGAAGACCAACCAGGGGTGGCCATACTTTTAGACACGGAGGACCGAGTATAACACGGCTGGCTGGGCTGTAGCCCACGGGCCAAAAACAAAAAAGTCAATGGACACTGATTATATAGGAATGTTACAGGCAGCTTCTTCAGTGTTTTTTTCCTTTATTTGCCTTGTGATATGATATGTTATTGCAAAATAACAAAAGAAGAATGCAGAAACAAGAGAAACATGTCCTTCCCCCACAATTGATGCACAGCCAAGCAGTAACAAGATGCGCCATCCGTCCACGCTTCATAAAAAACATGTGTTGTAGCAGCTACAAGCCTTTCAAACTTTAAAAATGTACCTTTTAATTATAGCATCCACATCAGCCCAATCAGGGTCATTGTTTTCACCCCATAGTCCGGTGCATCATCCTTTCAGGTTTTGTCAAAATAGGGACCAGTGGTGTCCGAGATGAAAACCTTTGACCTTTATTCATAGTTCCTCCAACGGGACGGTTGGTGTAATCTGTAAGGAGAGCTGATATTTGTGTCGCAAGATTCGTCTCAATTGGACCTAACAGGATAAGAGCTGGGGCTTTACAAAATCATGAACTTTAATTGTAGCGCCTCCTTCTGGACAACACTGGAAGACAGCGGTGTCTTGAGATGTCACATCAGATATCTTTCAACAATGACAAGTTACAATTTATTACCCAATGTGTTGAGCAACTTCCCATTTGTCTGTGTGTGTGTGTGTGTGTGTGTGTGTGTGGTGGCTACTTGAGCATAAACTGGTTCCTTTGTTCTTTTGCTCTGTGTGTACATGTCATTCAGCTAACCAATTCCTCACCAAGAATTTCACTAACATAAACAAAAGCGGAAGATACAATCACTCACAAACCTGTCTGACAGAACCGAGCAGGGAGGCAGAGAGCAGGAAGGTAGGACAAGAGAGGAGAGGAAATCAGAGCAAATCAGAGGACAGGAGAGAGAGAGAGAGAGAGAGAGGGGATGAGCGACAGAAACACAAAAGCCGAGGGAAGGAGGGGAAAAAAGGTGAAAGGTCAGCTGTGATGCCAAATGAGAGAGGGAGGCGTCACCTCTAAAGCAGCTTTGTGGACAGTGGTTGCTCACGGTCCTGCAGAGCCACAACACACCTAAGCCTCAGCTGTTGTGGAGCCTCTATCCCCCAAGCTGTTGACTCACTGCAATGAAAATAGCCAGGCGTCGCAGCCTGAGTGCGTCCGTCCCTGTGTGTGTGTGTGTGTGTGTGTGTGTGTGTGTGTATATATATGAATGCTGTTGAGTTCACCTTGTGGCCTACTGATAGCTGCCAGCTAGCTACCCTGTCAATGCCCTTGACTAGTGATCCTGAGCCAAAGACAGGCAGTGTCTTCTCTGGGTTGAACAGCCGGAGCATTACTAAAACATAAATAAATACATAAATAAAGCACAGAAATAACATAACATAAATAAAGCACAATTTCTCACCTAAACACAAAATAGTAGAGGGACAGTATTTAGATTTGAGACTTTATTGTAGTAAAGTATCCGATTAAGAACAGTTACTGTGCCACAACCTGCACTGACAACCAAACCAACCACAATCAGAAGTAAAGGAGCACGGAGAGATGTTGCTGTACTACTCATTCATTCATTCACATACATAGACATGCATGCAGGGTACATGTACGCAAACACGTGTATACTTGTACAGGGATCTATCCTGTATATGCATCGTTTACTTTATTAGTATTGTAGTAGTTTAAACTACTACAACATAAAGATTAACCAAACTGAAGGTCAATGGAAATCGATTTAAAGTCAAAATGAAATCAATATTAAAGTAACAACCAATAGAAAAAAAACATCAAAATGATTGATAGCCAGAATCAAAACAACAGTCTGACAGGTTTCCTGATTTGGGGAGGTCATCCAGTACAGACTGAATCAAAACGGGCCAGTCAGTAAATAAAGTCAATCTGATGAGGCATAATGTTAAACTGTCAATGCACTCGTCACATAAAATCACAAAATAATGTTAAATAAATCATAAAAGATGTCATTGAGCTCATGTTGAACTCCCTAGTGGCCGTGCTGCCACATGGCTCTGCAACAACAACACATTAAGCGTGTTGTTGCTTGTCAATCACGTTGCACTAAAACTAATAAAACTGATAGAGCCGAAGAGGAGCAGGATTAATATCTTGTGTGTGTCGCTGTTTACTGACGAGTCCGTGATAAAGTTGGCAGAAACTCTTACAGCAGCCATAATAAACGCGATAGCAAGCACGTTAGCTTCATGCTGCAAAGGCTTGGCCAGGGACGAGGACCAGTTTGTGGTCGACGCAACGGCGATCGGGATTAAAAAACGGAACAACTCGACAAAAACGCGGATTATTATCTCACCTCCGAGGCTGAAGCAAAAAATAATCTCCCACTGCATTTGGCACACTTACCAGCAGTTGTCTTTCAGAGTCGCCCTTCAGTCGTTGTGTGTGTGTGTTCCTCCAACTCTTTCTAGTGAGGTCAAATCAAAACAGTTTAGTCTTTATTCGGGTTATGACAGCCAAAAGCACACAGAGTGGTTTTCACGAGGACGTTTACCAGCAGTTGCAGTTTATTTCCTAGTCGCCCTTCTGTAGCTGTCAACGTTCATCCAGTTCGTGTCTCCACCATGAGGTCAAATCTTATTTACCAACTTCAGCAAGAGCGCTACACCCACCCACTTTAACCATTGCAGCGCCACATGCTGTTTTTTTTTCATATTTGCAGATTAAATAAACGTATTCGTGATTTTTACTCAATAAATGTATGTATGTGAGTATCAGGTCCTGTTTGTGCATTGTATTTCCATTGTCTTAATAGCCTATTATTTTCTGCTGTGAAGAAAATTAAAACTCCTGCAGCAACATGCCTATACAAACTTCCTTGCATTTACGGCTCTGGTCCGTTCCCCCTTCTGTCCCGCCCCTCGCCTAATCCTATTGGTCTTTATCGACTGTTGACGAAGAGGTGGTGGCTAAAACGTGGCTTCTCATTGGTAGGTCACGCGGGGAAACGGTGTGTATGTGAGACCGAGCAGCCCGAAGGGTGTTTGGGTCCCCATTTTAAACGGCTCCACGACAGCTCCACCCACCTCTAACCCTGAAACCCCGCCCACCCGAGAAGCGCGCTATATATAAACAAACGCACTGGTCTCACTTAATTTCAGGTACATTTCACGAGGATTTCCATCGTTTCCAGTGAAAAACAAATGAACAAACTGACCCAAAGGAGCGGATATCCACTTTTATAGACTTTTAGATCCTAGTGTACTTACTTTAGAGATCAGCGGTAAAACGAGTCTTTGCTGCCAGCTGCTGTTGGTTTATCATAGCGCGCTATGTAGCAGCACCTCAACGCTTCACAGAAACTTTGGCTGGAAAGTTTTTTTCTGTGCCAATTTTAAATTGCTAAGTACATGATTCACTTAATAACTCACACTATTTGTCTTTAATCTAAGCCATTGCAATTTACCTGGTTGAATAATGGTGAAATAAAACAAAAAACAAAAATCCAATGCTTCAACATGTTCTCTGGTGTAATTCTTGTTATACATTTTCTTGACATTTATCAAAATAATTTTTCTCAGGACCCAAACCCAGATTTAGGCTGAAAGAATACATCTATATCAAATATAAATCTGTAATGTCAAAACCACCATGTTTCCTCCACCATAGGCTAGTTCGTGGGCCCATTTTTGTCCTTTCACAACCCACATTTGGGTCTCATTTTGGAAATTCACTGGTTTATGGTTCCTCTAGTCTAGTGCCTGTCTGTCTCTGCAATGACAGTGAATTGACAGGAGTGGGCGCCATAGATCCACACAACCTGAAGCAGTTTTAAATTGTTCCCCAAACTGAATAATATCAGTCACTTATGGGACCAAGGGTTATTATCACTGCCATACTGGTATAAATTTAGTCTGTCAAACTGGGACTCAAAATGTTCATGACACAAACAGAGTAAAAGTTGCCCCTCACCATAGGGCCCAAGCTTATCATACTAGTACTCTTGTTATGTGGGGGCCAAACCCAAATGTGACGAATGTCTTATAATTATTTCAATTCAAAGTCGAGGTATTAAATGGCAAGGGGCCGTTCAAGAAAGAGCTGTTTTTGGCAGGATATGATCAGAACCATAAAATAAGCAGTAAACAAATCTGCTGCACGTTAAAAAACAAACGTGACGACATGAAAAATCACACCCCCGCTCTCCCTCCCCATTCACTCCCTCTCTTCCGTCCTTCTTTCCCTTCTTTCCCCCGTTCGCCGACTCCGGATGTTGCTGTTGTGGACAGGTGCGATTTGAATGGCAAATAACCCCCATGCAAACAAGGCAATCAACCTGGCCAAGGAGCAACGGCAATCGCATGAGGTCAGCGTAGGTTTTATCAGACACAGTAGAGAAGGGGAGAGGGCAGACAGAGGCCATCTGAAACATTCCCTCTCTTGAGCTATAAATCGCCTGTCTGCAGCTGTTTATGGTTTTTATGGTTCTTTGTGTTCAAATACTGGATTGATTAAAGGACACATTCAGCCCTCAGCTTCCCATAGCAGATAATCACAACACATTAAACTTAAGTGGCATTTATGAGGCTCGTTGGAGGATGATTCAGTGAAAAGGAGATCCGTGGGCGTCCTGGTAGGTCACTGGGCTAAACTTAATGCTGTATAATCATGACGTTGTGAGTAGGATTCTGGTTTGTGGCCTTTACCATACACCATACTCTCTGCCTCCCATCTTTCCTGTGTCTCCCCACAAGTGATAAATCAGAGATGTCATGAAAATACTCTGAAGTACAAACTCTAGATTTATCTCCTTCAACGTCATAGATTATTATTATTTTTGATTTATTTATTTTCAGTTTTTCGTTTGTTTCGTGACTCTAGCCTGTGGCTGAACAGATATCTTGACAGATAAAATGACAGAAATGCACGTCATCTTTTCCAAAGGGAACAGTGGGTTTTATTTTTCCGTTTGTCTGCTTGTCAGTCTGTCTGTCTGACCCTGCTTCCACTTGAAACATACATGTGTTTTTTGTCACCTCGGGATGCCTTAAGTGGCAGGTCTGGATGCACGAAAATCAGACATCAGCAAACCAGCCATAGTGTGAGTATGATGAAGGAGAGCGGAAGAGGAGATGAAGAGCAGGACAGATATTTCAATAAATACAGCCGGAGCAAACGCATTGCGGATATTGCCAGGCCAGGTGTGGATGCACAGATGCAGAGATCTTTATGATCGGATCTCAAAAAGTGGAAGCAGGGTCTCCTTCCGTGGCCACATATGCACTTTGTTTAAAGGAACAGCGCAAATAAATAAAAAAAAAGGGACAAAAAAACAGATCTATATAGAAATCCTACTAGAATGAAGAACAGTAAGTGCACACTGGAGAGCAGAGCCAGTAGCCTGAGCACTGGGACATCGGTTGGTCTTACTTAGCAAGGCACTGCATGGAATTACAATCAGTTAACCCTTTCTCTTTTTTCTGTCTACTGTCACTGCAAACAACGAGGTACACACCTCTAAACGAATACCTTGGCGTGTGAATATAGACTATAACTCACCAGGAACCTGTTACACGGAAGAAAAAAAAAGTTTCATCTTTTGCCCTTCATCCACCTTAAAAATGTCTAATAAACATTGCTGGCATTCCTCGTTGAACCAAATGGGCTTTTCATACCTGGTTGGTTTGAGTGAGGGGTGTTAACAATGCTAGCAAACCGTTTCCCGGTTCAGTATTTTACCCACACCGCGACAAGTTCCTGGTGACGGAAACATAACAAGACCGGAATTCAAAACGTCACAGTATCCCATAAACTAACAGAAAAGGGAGCACAATATAATGTTATAAATAAAAATGGAATGAGCTACGAGTTAAGAACAAGAGGATAATACACGCGTATCCATTTAAGACTAAACACACAAAAAAAACAGACATTTAAGACTAAAAATCCACACATTAAAAAGTAGAAACATATTTTCAGTTGTCTAACTTGGCTTTGTAACATCGAGGCACTATGTATAGCTTAAATAGGATTTCGTTTCCCACATTGTTCATGGCGATAGGTGTTCCACAAAAATAATGTTACAAGAAAAACACAA